>JAOBRG010007462.1:1628-13176 GCA_027574985.1 Umimayanthus nakama | reverse complement strand
TGACGTCATCATTGATGACGTCATCATAGTAATTGCCCGGAATAAAAGTTTGCTGTCTTTCAATTTTTTTTGTTACCATGGCAACAGAGGCAAATTAGTTAGCGGATCATACACTAATTGCATGTAAAAGGGCATGTGCAAATTGATTGGTTCGGTGGTCACCGGTTATCAGCTCATGTTCTGTATTCTAGTGATTGACTGTATATGGAAAACGCATGTATTTGAGGCTGTCAACTCTGCATAGGCGGTCGTTCGTTCTCAGTATGGTACTGGACAAGAAGAAAGGCTTTTTCATGCAGGCTAGATAACGCAAAGTTCAAGTAGAAGTGTATATGAAAAAACTCAAGTATTTCAACGTTCGGTACAGTCGAGTTTGAGGAAACCGACATAATTTACATTTATAATTCCAAATCCCAGCCTGGATTGGTCTTACGTTGTTCTGCTTATTTTTGGTCAAATTCGAGCCTCGTTGTTCTTATAAAAGTATTCTTATAAAAAGCGTGTAATTACTTTGCGATACCATTATCATTTATAAGTTACTTCCTTCTGTAATTCTACATAACACAGGTTGTTTGTTAACCCAAAGAAAGTCACTGACAAAGTAAAGAAACATCTGCGAAGTGACTACTGCCAGCGCGGCTCCGCTTCCACCTTCCTCTGTGTGTTGCTCCAACCCTACTGCAGGTCATGTATTCTTTACGAAGTCGGTCAACAAGCTGCCTCGTGCGGCGGAAAGATATGGGTATGGTTTTCGTTACTTGATCTTCAGGTTAGCGTTGGTGTAGTCTCGAGAAGGGTTGTTGCTGGTTGTGACTGATGTTTCGATGACCTATGTGGAATCATCGTTACATTCAACGACGAAGACTCCCGCACAGGTTCTCAAAACGTCCATGACAAGGATTACCTCAACGTTAACCCAGACGATCAACCAATCACAAACAATTGACTAGCCGTGGTTCACGCTTGTCACTGTATTAGTTGTTGTGTCTAGCAACTAATAATCGTTTTGTTGTTTCAGTGAGTTGTAGAACGTGTTTTTTTTATAAATGCCACTGCTAGAAGTGAGTTTTCAGAGTACTCAGCTAAATCAGGCTCTTAACCAGGTAAAGACCAGTTTCCGAACCTAGATTCCTATACCCAGTTGCCGCTGACCACAAAGACTAATAGACTCGTTTTTGCAGGGATATACATATAGCCTAAACTTGGTGTTAGATCGGCGAGATCTAAATCGCAAAACAATACACAGTGTTGTGAGTAGGTCATATCCACACTGGAACTTATGAATGCTCAGCATCAAGTCAAGGCTATCCCTGAAAAAACGAGTCTACATTCATTGTAATCAGCAATTTCGAGCGAATGTTTCAACTATAAGCAACACAGACTCTTAAGAGAGTTTGGTTGATTTGACGCAGGGTAGTTAAACAATTTCAACTTATAAAGTGTCTTGTAGCAAGTCTTTTTGTCACCGTTGTTCGATCAGAAAGTTTCTGGAACGCCTAAGTTTTTATTTGGTAGTCTGTTGTTAGCCCCCCGCCCACCCCCCTAAAGGGAGAGTTTAGTGTTGCCCAGCAAGGATGATAGAAATTTCTTGGCAGCTCAGAGGATTTTTTTCGGTGGTCCAACCTTATGTCACTTGCAAGGACAATGTGTTGGCTACATAGTAAGATGCTAATGGCTATTGCGGCATGGCAGGGAAGTAGATAACTTTGAGGTTTAACTAGTAAAATCCTACCAGGCGAAGAGCCACTGTACTGGAGGAATTGGTAAAAAACCGTTATTATTATTGTTATTATTATAGGTTTTGTGAAGGGTGGTCTAATTAAGATTGTCACTTACGCGGTTTTGCTGGGACCTGTAACTAATTGTTGCTCTTCAATATTACCTTTAATGCCAAACTCGTTCTATATCTGATACAGTTTTAGTTGCTGTTAATACATCCGTAGCGATACGAACTGTTTATTTTCTGTTGCAGATTACTCCGCAAACTGATTATGGTATTGCAATGATGATACCAAAGGTAATTTTTGTAATTTGTATAATATTTCTATATGCATCTTTACTTTTATTTTGGTTTTAAAAGTATTAGGACAATGCATGCATGCGTGAAACGTTACAACATTACACAACACAACACAACTCAACACAACACAACACAATACAACACAACAAAACTGTACAACATGATATTTGACATTGGAGATGATCACAAACAAACATTAACCATAACCGTATTAAAGCATGCACTCATTCTAAGATCATAATATAATCCCTGTAATTTTCCAATAAAGAGCCAAGTGAATGGGATCTATTTAAATTAACTGAAACTTCCAGTCGCGTTACCGTATTGATGGTAGTGTGGTTAATATTTTTACTTTAAAACACAAAACAATCTGTTCAAGTCAACATTGTTTGTCCGGCGCAGAAATGATACGGTTTTCTTGATGAGACACTTCAGGTGCTGTTGTGGGTGGGCGTTTGGTATGTTCTTGGTTGAGTAGCCAAGGTCGACAGGTTCCATTCTGGTGTGAAGAGTGCTCAACAACAAAGGAGCGAAATATAAATATACAAGTATACAAACCATCAGGCAGAGTGCTCGATACAAATGTAGAACGAATATACAAAATAAGCTGTTCACAACATTACTCGTTTAAAAAGAGTATCAGCCCGTGAAAAGTTAAGAACGCTGCACTTCCAGCACTTCCTAAAGCTAAATACTTGTTTAAACACCTTGCAAAAGTTTATTTTCTACTTTAAGCAATATAGTATAGCTATTTTAAAAGTGTGCTTCTTATGTTGGTTTTAAGCCCTGCAGATTGATGGATGAATCCCCAATCGTCCTCCCTAAAGCTATCAAAAACCCAACTGAGATATCAGGAATGCGAAGTGCTAATGTAAGTCTTGTTATTGAATGTCGGTGAAGGTCGACATTCATCTCAAGTTGTGATAGATTTTTTAATTGGTATATGTGACATATACTACAGGTCCTAAGCCATTTTCATCAAAGGTCATTTCAACATTTTATGTTCGTTTGCAATTTAGACCAGTGTTTTGGCATCGTCAGGAACTTCAAGATGGCCGCGATGAAATCCAAAACGACGAACTAATGGCATCTTATGACGTCATGTTATATGTAATATATATTTACCTTTTTACGTGAATTTCGCACATATATATTTGAAAACAGCCTTTTTTGCAACTTTAAAATTGCTCCGAGCTAAAACAATTATAAAAACAAAAATTCAAATGATAGACTGCATTCAGATACTTTTTAATATACAGCCTCCCCTAATAATATCATTAACACTTCCAATCGACAGAATGTATTAAACAGCTAAAACAACAGGTGAGGGAAATCGAAGAAAATATAACCTTTTCTGCAGTCCAAAGGACCACCAAAGGCAGAGAAAATGATGCGCTCTTCTTTGACAAAAATGGAATTTGTGTACCAAGTTTGAAACTCAACAAATCGAAATTATTGTTAACACGAAAGAACAGAAGAGTGACAATAGTGATTCTCCACCCTGTCAACTCAAATCCTTTAATGTAGTGTTTTGAAGCGTTTCTTCGAAGGTTTTATTTTCGTTGGTTTTCTTCCTTGCTACGATTTATAGCTGTAATGACGTACTAATTAATTATCTTTTTACGGAACTTCAGCTACGAGAGAGTGTTGCATGGTGCGAGTATTTAACTTGGCTTGAAAAACAGGTAATCTAATAGCAAGACAGAAAACTAAATTTAACGAAAAGATAAATGCATTTTTGAAAACAAAATTAAAATACTTTAACAGCATGATAAATCCATGAAACATTCAAACGCCATGTGTGTTCTATCATTCTTTAGCATAAAAACGTGATGGAAGGTGTAAGTTGTAAAAAAACCTATTTATTATTTGTTACAACAGTTTACACATACCGTTTTTATTCAAATAAGCGCCCACCTCAATTAAGCGTCCACCTTACAAAAATGAAAATACTCGGTTTTAAATTAGCACGTCCGGTAAAAAAAGTTTACTTTATAATTCACTAAGTGGCTAATAGCTTATTCATAAGCTGACTGTCTTTTCCTCTCCCCGTTAAACTTGCGTGTACGTGTGGGCCGAACGTTGTTTCAACCGCAAAATCTTCCTTACTGCAAGTATGTGGCCGAAAATGGCGAAAAGTTAACAGCAACCGCCCATCAAATATGCTCCAGCCCTTTGGTTGCAAATATTAGATAAACGCTCAGGGCGCTTATTTAAATAACTGATACGGCAGTCTGGAATTAAAAACTGTGTTATCGAACAACACAAAATTAGAATTGAGGTCAGTATAAAATTGGTTATATTATAACTAATATCAGGAAATACAGCTTATACAGAATCATCTTAGTTTAAAATATGTTTACAGTTAATTTAGTCTTTCGATAGAGAGGACTCCTGAAAAATATTCAATAGATTTGGGGAGGCATGTTTATGTTTGAAGATTATTATTCACTCCCCTCGAACTCTCTACATATACTGGTGACTTTTTAGTTATCTTTCGCATAGGACAAAACTCCTGAACTCTGACCCGTCAACATACGTTGTTTTTGGCGATAAAATAGTGGGGTATCTTCTTTAATTTTGTTTATTTTTGTTTATTTTAGGTATCCAACAAGGTTCAAAACATAACAGAGATGAAAGCTGAAGAAAAACTGAACCAATTCAGAAGGTAAGTTGACTTTAAGATAACTATGTTATATACTTAGCCGGATTGACAAAAGCTGTGACATTTGCAAAGCTCTCTCCATTCATGTTACTTTTACCCTCAAAATTGTTTTGAATACTTCTCTCATGAACATGATGCTGAAATTTTTGGCATCGAAGCAATAACAAATGAACAAGTTGAAAAAATCTTTCAAAGATCTTGTCCAAACCGTTGTTCTGGAACCGGTAGCGGATTCCTAAAACCTGGATTGCACATACATAATCGTCTCAATCCCGTTGTGCCGCAAGGACCACCGTGCCATCGGGATGTTCGATTAACTTCTGACTTAAAGATCGTTTAAAACAATCGCAAGAGTGTTTTCATATGATCATCCCGATCGCGTGACAAAATCTTTTGCGACGGAGACAATCCTTACGTCAGAGACGAGTGTAGGGAAACCATACTTAGGTTGTAACACTCAAGGTACAATTGAAACTGACTGCTCGAGCACAATCTTTCTGGTAGGCCGGTACAGCAACATTTCACTAATAGGTTTGAATTTTAGCTATTTTAAAAAATGGCATTAAAAGAGTTTATGCTAAAAAAAATTTTCGTGGAGCGTAAATTCCGGTAGCATACTTCACTTTTTGTAAATTCTAGTTTTCTTTTTCAGAAAACAGAAGAATTTTGTAAGTCAAAGCTATGCTGCTATTTCCGGGTTTGGAGCCAGCAGTGCTGTCATTCACAGAATGTAAGTAGATCATTGGAGTCTAGTTTTCTGTTCCTCGTCAGATGGTGACGGCACATGATATACAAGCACTAAACAGTAGGATGTATTAAGCCCTAAATACAAGCTCCTGGGGGATCGGATGGGGGCAGATTGAGATGGAGTTCTGCGCAAACTCGACAGTATTTGCCAGTGTATGGAATCATTCCAATTTCTTTTAAACATACAAGTTTTATCAATCGATTTAAGGAAGTAGTTTTTACTGATCTATGCCTAGCCCCGACTAGCTACATATGCATTACAAAATTAACGTTTTGGTGTTTTTTCTTTGTCAGAACTGGGAATGGAGTTTAAATGCATTTGAAACAAGATCGATATCTGAACCTTTCTTGATGTGTTTAGCCTCTTGTCTCAGAAACTGACAGAGTCTTTAAACTTTGCTCTTAGCAAAAATTGGGGTATTTCTTTAAAGATTACAAAAAATGTTTGATAAATAAACAAGAATCAAATAGCAGTTACAGCAAAAGTGTGGAAAAGAACCTTGTACAGAATTGGTGTACCCTGCCTATAGTTAAACTGAGGCGGTTGGACACTCTGAACTGTTTGATGTCTTGAGGTAACTAAAGAAACGTCTTAATAGGGAGCCGAGTTGAGAATTCGAAACGGGTTTTTTTGTTCGGTTTTTTTTTGTCTAGAATTGGTTTCCGTAATTTGAGGCGTGCTATTAAACTTGAATTAAATTCACCCACGCGTCTTGGTACAGTGGTCAGTGGAGGTCGGGTACACATGCGATACGAAAAAAAAACTCTTTAAAAAAGCTGAATTCCCCCGAGCGGATAAGTGTGAGCGTCTTCGTACGGAACGCCGGTAAAGCCATTGGAATAACTTTTTTTCTTTATTTCTTTTCATTTCAAAACTAAACGTTTAGGAGCCACGAGTTCATTTTTATAGAAAACCTCTTGTTCAATGAATGATTGTTGATATATATTTGACTGTACAGTGTACGACGCGACGTAAACAAACAAATTATTTTGCAGTTAAACTAGTCTGTCACATTTAATGATCTCTCGGTTCTGAAAATAGTAATGTAATATGGCTTGTTTTTCTCCTGTGGGCCTTGATGTGTAGTTTATATGCCTGAAAGAAGGCTCATTTTTTTTGGGGGGGGGGGGAGGTGGGTGGGAAACGCAAACTGACGTCACAATGAGTTCCAAGCGTTAGCCCTTCGACGGTTCGTCACGGGCCGAGTTAGGCTGTTAATACAGCCCCTCTTGTTCTTTAATGTGTCATACTTACTTGTTTCTTATCTTGCAGCGTCAACAACTTTACGAATACAGCGATTACTGATGAAGATATTTACCTGCTAGATTCCGGAGGTCAATACCTGTAAGTACCGACAAACTACAACACCGTACTAAAGGGTTAACCAGTAAGGTTTGACAGCTTAGCACTTTTATTGAAGTGAGGTGAGTTGTGAAGTTATGCAGATGTCCCGAATGAGCATTTCTGAGCGACAGCCCTAGAAAGGGTCTTTAAGGGTTTTTTGGCCAAAAGGGATTTTTGTCGGGTAAATGAAGGACACAGCTACAGGGATATTTATGGGTCTCGAAAAAAGCATAGGCCTTGGAATTTTTTGTGCATTGTACTTTTTTATGAGCTCAAATCAACAATAACATAAGTGCAATTTACTGTTGGTGTGGGATATTTCTGGGTATGCCCAAAGCGTAGGGATTTCTTTGGGTAGACAGATTCTTAAGTTGGGATTTTTGGGGGTATAAAATATGATTCTCTGTCGGACCTCCTCGTCATTAAATTATCTGAGCCGGGCCTTGGGGTACAATGATGTGTCTATGATCGATGGATTTAATCGTTTACAAAGTACGATTATATTGGATTACCTTTAAATAAATGTGTTTGAGTAACAGGGTTTGTTAGCCGGCCATGGCACAAAGAACTGTGCTTAAAGTTCCTCGTTCTAAGGGTTTCGAATGTAGTGGTGACCGAGTTAATTAGTACCGGCCATACTTGAAATGTTTAGAGGGACATTGAAGTAAAGCATTGGAACGATGACCTAATTTATTGTTTAACTATACAATTATGGTATAAAACTGATGATAATTGTAATCGGACAATCATAACAATGATAATGATATAATGACACAGGGGTGAATCCAGGATTTTCAAAAGGGAGGAGCACCAACGAGCGCCGATGGCGGAAACTTTCTAGGGGGGTCTGGGGACATGCCCCGTACCGGGAATTTTTAGAAATTTTAGTTTCTAAAATGACCATTACCAGCATTTTGAGACGAATTTCGTACTCGCCTAGTACTAATATTTTGTTACAAAATTTCGCTATTGTAAAAAAGAAAAACATCCAAAAATGGGGAGGGGCACAGGCCTCTCACGCCCCTCCCTTGGATCCGCCACTATAACACAATGCTATAGATAAAATAAGGACAGTGATAATGATAATCAAAATGACAGGGACATAGGCAAGAGGTACTGACAATGGTAATGGTAATGGTAATAGCAAGAGTGGTTTTTAAACTACACAACCTATTACATTATATTTACAAATGAGGGTTAAATTGAAACTGTACAGACTCCTATAATGTTTCTGAAATCAAATGCAAATCAGTAACTGCTGATAATAAATAATATTACAAGGTTGGCTTGGTACTCTGGGGACTGGTTTAACTGAAAATTTTAAAACGCAGTAGACCCCCACGCATGAGAAGTTAAATTTTACCAAGTTACTCTAAATAGGTTCTTATGCAAAGGGGGTTTAAATCAAAGTTTTAGCCCGTCACAGGCTTTAAATTCTAGGTTCTTTTATATTGGATTTTACTACAGATAATTTTACAATTTCAGTCATCTTTAATACTGTGAGAGAGCCGGTAATAAAGCTTCGCATTCTTGTACGACATGACAAATTATACACTGTGGAAAAATCATGTTGATGTAATTTAATTGAAGCTCCCAAACTGTGCTAGCAAAATGGTGTAACCTCTAAAGCCGAAGCCTTTTTTCCCGCTGCGAATGAAATGGGCGGCTGTTTTTATTTGGAGGCTAGAAATTACGTCTCACCCAAATTTTCTTTCACTAGTGACGGCACCACCGACACAACACGAACACTGCACTTCGGAACAGCGACAGACCACCAGAAGGTACCGCGATTCTTTACAGATTTCTTATCAGTTAAAGAGTCATTCCTGGGCATTAGTTATTTTGGGGACGAGGCACTTCTGGAGGAAGGAGAGCTTGATACTCAGCCCTCGTTACAACAATTGCTATTTCAATAGAGTATTGTCCTCGGCTTTTGTATACTACACGCTTTTTTTTATAAGAATAAACTTTATAAGAAATCCACTCCCAGGTTGAGATTTGCCCAAAATTTAAGAACAAGTTAAAAACAGTCACCAGGCTGAAATTTTGATCAGAAAAATTAAGAAATTTTTTGAACCCTTTTACACAGATTGAAATGTACATAAAAAACCAAAACTTGTCAGAGTTTAGCTTTGTCATCGCTATCGGGCGCTTGAAGAGTGCTAAGCAAGCCCGTCACCTTCGCCTACGCTGTACAGACAATAGCTACCACATATTTCTTAGTGCCATTTTATATGTGTTGTTCCAGTCAACTAATTCACTGTTTAAAATATCAAGAAATAATAACAATTTAAGAACAATTTGAGGCTGAAATTGCCAAAAAATTAAGAACAGCCCAGGCTGAGCGAAAAATTACTGGTTCACACTGTGAGTAATAACTACCTTTTCAGAAGTATATAAAAGTGCTGTTTTTATACTTATTCCGCGTGTTTTCTGTTGCTTTTTATTCTCTGCAGGACATTTACACGCGAGTACTGATAGGACATATTGACATAGCCCAGGCTGTGTTCCCTGACGACACGTTTGGTGAGAAGTAACTAACAATGTAGCACACAGTTGACCTAATTTCGCTTTCCATTTATCCATTCTGGCCGGCCGAAAGCGAGAACTGGTTCTATCCAGTTTTAAAAATGGAAAGGTCCCAAGCACTCTTGTTCCTTTTTTCCCCACAGCTCCGCGATTTTACTGACCAGCGCGGGAAAACTGAGCGGCTCTGATCTATATGCAGAGTCATTCTGGCCAGAACCAGTTCTGAGAAACTCGTGCGTTCCATTTTGAACTGACTAGTGGGACCGGGCAAACTGGAAGAAGAAAAACGACCTAGTTATGCATGACTGACTTAGCCCCTTCGTCCGCTAGTCGGACCTGAACCGATAGCTTTTGCTAGTCCAAAAATCCTTCTCTCGGTTACCGACAATGTTTTCTATTTGTCTGTCAATTCATCCATCCAATTTCTGTTGGTTTGTGCTTGTGTACGATTATTCTGTTATTCTGCTATTCAATATTTTGTCTGTCTGTTTGTTACCCGTACGCATCTGTCTCTTCGTTGGTTTGTGCGATAGAGCAGAAAAACGGTAAACGTTCTGTGTTGTGAGTTTTGCAGCGCATTTAAAAACGCGTCCGTGAAGTTTGATTGCCACTACACTTTTGCTAGTCTGGGCCTAAAATTCTCACTATTAGTAGTAAAAAGTCTCTGATACAAATTTATAATAATGTTGTGTCTCTTTCCGCCAATGCCTACTTACCCTAAGCGTAATAATCAACAAGTTTCTAAACATGCTCGTCTGCTAACACCCTAAAACAACCATTATCATTGCCATACAGGGCGGCAATTGGACATTTTTGCCCGCGAGCCCCTTTGGAAGATAGGGCTGGACTACAGACATGGTACGGGACACGGTATCGGGCATTTTCTACACGTCCACGAAGGTAAAATCCCCCAACTTATTTGTAGCCATTTTTAGGTAAATTTGAAAAATAGACAGCTAGATAAGGGACGTCAGAGTAGTTTTACTTGTTAAAAAAACGGAAGGTCTGGCAATAGAAAACCAAAATTATTAAGTCGTGAGAAATTACAGTAATCATTAGCTCTATAAAGTAAAAATTACCTGACTAATTGAAATACACAATTTTGCTTATTAAAAAATTGCTAGCACCATTAAATTGTGTAGCAAAAGTCAAAACTCCGTCCTTATCAGTCCCTCTTTTATGCTTACAAATTACTTAGCTTGTGTCAGTTTCCACAACGGTCAAAAACGATATTTTTTCATTTGCCACCCTCTCTACTGACAGAAGAACTCTACATGTTGGCGCACGTGTGCCTTGTGCACTTTTATTTAAATTCTGTAGTTAAAAGACAACGGTGTTGCATCATGAACCAATGAAATATACTCACTTAACACAAAACAACCACTAAACAGTTTTATGGATGGTGCTTTCAATCCAGGACCTCACTTTATTGGACAGGGGATCCGCCTAGTTAAGGGGGAGAAGAATCTTATGCCAGGGATGGTGGTGACTATAGGTAAGTGGGTATAAGTCAGAAAACTTACCATACTAAATGTAACTGGATAAACTATAAGTTGTAAAGTGACATACAAATAACCCGTGGAACGCTATTACAACCTTTGATTTTTGACCCGTCTGCTAGCCACACACCGACCCCCCCCCCCTTCAATTACTGTTCTACACTAATTAGAGAATGCCACGAAGTTTCTGTTAACCTCATTTTACTAAGAAAGCTGATTTTAGATTACCACTGTGTAGTTACTTGGCGGATACAACGTTTAACCATATACTCCAGAGGGTTTCAACTTACCACTCCAACTTGGATTTTGTTCCCACAGAGCCGGGGTTTTATGAAGATGGCGCTTTTGGCATCCGACACGAAACCGCTGTACTGGTTGTCGAGGCCCTCACCCCGGTGAGCAAGCTACTTGAAGCTTTTTATCTTTGTATTTTTAATTGCAAGAATTGCCTTGAGAAACCAATGTAGTTCCTTTCCGTTAATGCACCACTTTTAGATTTTTTTGGAAACAAAATGACCACTGGTAGGGTTGCAAAAGTATAACTGATACCTTGTAGTTGGCACTACTTTGATGATCACGTGATTTGACGACTTTTAGCCAACTCGTTAACCTTGCTAAATCGCTAAATACATATACATGTGTTGTCCGTAATTATGAGACGAACTTTCGCAAAGGGCTTTACTCACCTGTAGTATCTACAAAAAGGGAGTTCGTTGATTGCCAAGGCGCACTGAACTAAAAAT
>JAOBRG010007351.1:0-24016 GCA_027574985.1 Umimayanthus nakama | reverse complement strand
TAAACCTCTTTCAAATGATGAATAAAAAAGCCTTATTCACAAAGAAATGGTATGAATTCCTTGGTTTAGCATATTGTCGAAAGGGAGGGGGTTAGGGCATGCAACTTTACAAGAAAAAAATTGTTGGTCCGACATCATTGGTATTGTGAATGTGTCTAATACTGTGATTTGACTTTGCCACGACTGTGTTACTTTGATTTCTTAGAACTTTATTTTATGAATGATTCGTAGAATCTGTAAAAGCGGAGACAATTGTTTGCTCAGCTGAATCTGGTTTTTCATGAGGGCTAGGTGTGCTCTGTTTCTCGTCCACATAATACAATCGATCATACCACGAGTCAGTCAAGTGTATCAAAAGCGACTAACAGAAAAAAATAAACTATTAAAACACGTCTAGTGGCTACAACAATTGAGCTTATAATTATATCATTGGTGAAAAATACTATCAATTGCATCACCAGACCGTCTTCGGACATAACAAACTGTACACTGCGTTACTCGCTGTCTTGTCTGATGATATTTTTAGAACCTTTCTGACATCGAGAGTTAGTTTTTATTCAAAAAATAATAATTCGGCACTGATATTAATTTTTTGTCCATCTGAAAGGGGGGGCACAGGCCCCCAATACCCCCCCCCCCTCTTGGATCCGCCACTGCTGACAATTACCTTGCCAATTTTGGAACTTCAACGGACTTCTAAGTTTCCCGGACCAGGTTGTCCAAACGGCCGATTAGAACTTGGGTTAACTCTTGAAAAAACTTATAGAGATGACCCAGGATTATCACTATAAACCGCGCTTTGTGCAACCGGGTTCTGAAGTAGTATTGTTGCTGGAGGTAAACTAGTACACGATTTACCGAATCTGCGTGGAGAAAAAGAGTTCTTCGGCCAGAAGTCGTCCTTCTTTTGTTCTTGATTAGGAAACGAAGGTAGACAGATCGATAATTTCGGTCATTGTTCGGTCTGTACAGACACAAGCAATTGACATTGAGCAAAGCAGGGACCGCGGACCTACTTAAAAAGTGGGGGGCTGTGGGGCTGACATGTGACTTAGAGTGGAGGTGGGGCTGAAAACACTTTCTCTCAGTAGCTCTTTACTATTTTTCAAAAACATGGGGGAGACTCCCCCCAGTCCCTTCCCCTCCGCGGGCCCTGAAAACCCGTATAAGCATGCTCTGAGCCGACTGTCTTGCGCTGTTTTGCGTAATAACCAGCTCAGGTGCATTTACTTCGGTTAAACATTTTTTTCCAATTACAGGGTAGACATAAAGTTTTGTTCACAAGTAATTCAAATTTAGATTCAAATTTTATTCAACTTTAGGGATGTAGAAGCGACTGAAAAGATCTTATCTCAAACCCAAGAGTAGTAGTTACGCCGCGCTATAGACACGTGTCATTCCATTCCCCAGGGGCAGGTTGAAATATTTGGCGGGAGCATGCGGCTCGCTGTTTGACACCCTTAGAAGTTTATCCGACAAATGTATTCATGAAAGTATTGCGTGGAAGAACGTATCAGTATACTGTGCATGTGAACTATTTACTCTTTAGAACAGACTTAGGACCCGTTTGCATGAACCGGGGTTGGCTGCCAACCTTATACCGCGTTCATACCAAACACTAAACATGATTATGTTAAAGAACCGTTTCCACCTCACGGTAATGGCCTGGTAATGAGTTAAAATCCGCCATTTTAGGGGGTCGCGAAAATGCCGTGAAAATCTTTTCGTTTACAAAAATTATAACCTGTTCCAATTCCTGGTTCCACTACCTTCTATCTAACCATCAAACAGTCTATTATAGCTTTCCCGGCACTGTTTGACAGTTTTCATGTGGTAAATCACCCGTTTCGTTCCGTTGAGTGGATATGAAAACAATAACAAACCACGCCTAGGTGAACAGGGTTCTTTAAACTGGTTCGACTTTAAAATGTTGCTACTATAACGTTTTCAAAGGTTTTTACGAGTTCTGAATTGAGTGTTTCAATGCCTACGATAAATTAACAGCCTTATACAGTTTTTGAGGCAAGTTGAGTGTTGCAACTGTCAAATTAATTTTCAAACATGATTAACTGCAATCTGTTTTATTCATGAGTAGTGTGAATGTGGCTTTAGTCAGGTCACCAGCCCGGGTCAACCCTTCTCCAGTCAAACGCCTGTAACTGTTTACATGAACCCGTTGTCTGACCCGGCAGGTTCATGTCAACAGGTACAGGCGTTTGACTGGAGAAGTGTCGACCCGGGCTGGCGTCCTGACCCGGGGTGGTAGCCAACCCTGGTTCATGTAAACGGACCCTTACTACACAGTCTTACACGATCTCTTTCACTGACGTTAAGTTTAAACGTTTTTACGCATACAGGTCACAATCTGGGGCAAATATGGCCGTGTTTTCTATAGCCATTTCATGGGAGCTGCCAAGATTCTCTTGATGGACTCGGACCTAAATAGTACTCAAAAGAGTTGGTACAATTTATCCCCGACACCAGCCGCTTGCGAGCCCCAACTTGCTACTTGCTCACCCCCACTTTTTGCCAGGCATAATTCTAAAGTTGACAATAATCTTTCGATCGCAAGAAACAATGTAAATCAGGCTCCTTCGTTCCTTATAGTACCGCCCAAACCTTCCCAGAAACGACAAGATAGTCTTGATGAAACAGATGATGAAGGAGATTTCGTTTGATTAGAAAACCGAAGTCAACTCCGGTGCCTGAAAGAAAATAACGCGGGAACTCGGGCGTGCGTAGTTTCAAAACGTGCGGGAGTTAAGGAAAAAGAAAACCTGAGTGGAATAAAAATTACAAACAACCAAAATTAATGAGATTATAGGCAATTTTCATACATAAGTTGTCTTGTCAAAACCTTCAAATGCTCTGCTCAGAGCTTGTGGTTGTATAAAGAATAAAAAAGCGGTGAAACACCTAAAGTTACAAGGTACTTCGCAACCAAGCTATCGGAGAAGCAATGTTAATAGATGTTAACTGCAAATAGCACGAGGCGGCAACGATGCTTTAAGGCCCATGCAAACGGACGCAACATTTATTGGCCACCCTCCCCCCCCCCCCCCAACAACAACACGCAACACTGTTGTGCATTAATGTGTGCGTGTGTATGGGCCATTACAGGTCTAAACCATTTGAGTTGGATGGGTGGGAGTGACGAAGGGAAAAGGGTCAAGGGGTGGAATCGTGGTTTCAGGTCGCACAGTTTTGATTTTCGCCATAGTTCAGCTTCGATTTCTACTCTTACTTTCGCATGCGTCTTCTTAAGGCCTCCAAGCATTTTTTCTCACCTTGTGGGAGCATGCATTTTTTTGCTACAGATAAAAAAAATCTCTAGGATAGTCAAACGGGACTGGTGCACAATTGTTTCAATGGCTCGCCCAGAACACGCAAGAACGACTCTTAGGTATTTGATGAAGCTAAATAAGTTCAACTGTTAGGCCGTGGTGATGTTCATTAACTCACTCATGAATCAGTACATGCTTTTTGTATAAGTACAATTTTATAAGAACAGCGAGGCTCAAATTTGTCCAAAAATTACGAATAAGCTAAGAGCAATCCCGGCAGGCTGGAATTTGGAATAATAAATGCAAAGTTTACTTTTTGCAAAATTTACTTGTTCTTATAAAAAGAGCGCGTATTTACACTAAAACAGAGAGAATTTACGTCACCACAGCACAGATTTGAATTTATTCGAAAAACTCGTATCATTGTTCTTACGAGTACCTGACTTTAAAAAATAAGAACAGCTTAAAAACAATTGAGGCTGAAATTCCCTAAAATGTTGAGAACGATGAGGCTCGGCTAAAATTTTCTGGTTCTTATAAAAAAGAAAGCGATGGACACATCGCCATTCGTATTGGACCGATTCATACAAGATACGTCTAGTTCATAGACTACGTTACGCATTTAGGCCGACCACTACATCTGGGATTGGGACCTAGAGTCTGCATCATATCGCAGGCTATCTAGTTCATCAATCAGTAACTTAGACAAGGTTCAAACGTCGCAGTTCTCATGCGCTGAATACAATGATAATGAACAAATTCTATTGTTCTACGTCATTTGCTTTGTATTCGGCGCATAAGAAACGCCACGTTTGAGCCGGGCAGCGCGACAACTGACAATACTGTTGCGTGCTGTTGGGGGAATTTGGCCAACAGTGTTGCGTCCGTTTGCATTGGTTTAAAAGTTTGACCGGTTTTAAACTACACGCAACAAGTGCCAACGTTGTTGTGGTTCTATGCTAACAGACGCAACGTGTTAGGCCCAACAATGTTGCGTGTTGTTGGCCAAAAATGATAAGATAAATTGACGATTTGTTGAACTCGAGGAGGGGGTACTTTCTGCAAATGATCATACGGGTATGTTCCGCCCATTAGGGTATGAACAGGTCGGTTTGGTCTGAAGTGGGATAATTTGTGTACAATTTATCTAGTTAGTCTGACAAGGTTATGATTTTGGCAACCACTGATTGATTGCGGAACACTAACAAATTCTTCATTATTACAGTTCTTCGGTAAATTCTCCTGCAGACAACGTCATGATTTCAAACTATCAATGTATGTTTTGAATTGTTTACATCGAAATGGAATCTTTGTCTGGTGACCTGAAACTGGAAATTAACTTCTTACGTTTGGTACAAAATAGTGTGTATAACATTAAATTGGGGTCGGACGCAATCAGGAATGGATATTTTAAAGACAAGAGTCTGAAAAAGGGTGTAGAGCATGAAATTAGGGCCCAAAATAGGATAAGAACATAGCTGGCAATTTTTGGCGCGCTTTTTCTATGGCACAAGCGTGCATACAAACCTCAATAGACGCACGCCCCGTGCTTCTATCCAATCGCGTGATTGCATTCAACCAATCAAAACGCTCAGAATAGTTTAGGAGAGTTCTGCAGTTTTATCATTTGTTGTTTAAAGTGGGCAATGTTCTAAAAGAAACGGCCCATGCTTTAGCTCTGCATCTATCGAGTTATGGATGCACTTGGGACGTTGGGAGAGCACTCGAAAAGCTAGAGAAGCACTGCCACTCAAACGCTTCTCTCGTGCTCTCTCAACTTTCCCGCGTGCATCAATAACTCGATAGACGCACGCCAAGCATGGACCATTTCTTAATTAGAGCTCACATCCACCCGAAACATAGGCCGAAGGACAAGACGAAAACCACACAAAGCAGGTAATGCGCTTTTATTACAAATTTCCGACAAAAATATTGCTATAAGGTGTTCTTATTTTCATATTTCTAAGTTCTCCAGCATACCTTTAGTCTTTGACTTAAAGTTTCTTACAAGTTACTCTGATCCTCTCAAGTTTGAATTTGTTGGTACGAAAATGGTTACTAAGCCAAGGAGAAGACTTGTACTCACCCAGTAACTAAGTCAGATGTTTAATACAACAACTGACCAATTTGTCAGTTCCCCTATAGTGAAACCTTTCGGTATTTCTCAGCTTAGGTGAAGTTGTTTAATATGACTTGCAACGTAACAAGTGAAAATCCTTGTAGAATATGACTAGATTTACCGGAAACATTTTAAAACTTGTCTAAAAAACTAGTTATGTTATAAAAATAAACTGGTTAAAAAGGGAATCAAATACATTCGGTACGTAAGTTCTAGTTGTATACCAAAACATTCTTCTCTATCATCACTTATTTCGTTATACATTAAAATCTGACAACCGCCATGTCTCCTGAAAGTATTCAACAAGCTGCTTGTTTGGTTTAAACTAAAGTATTGTTAAAATTAGTGTAAAAACTAAAATTAAGAAATACGGACTTAGCAGCTTCTTTTATATCGACGCTACGCTACGCTACTGCCTTTAACTGACGCTGCAATAGAGAGCAGCAGCTTCGAGCGAAGCACAATACGATCTAAAAAATAAAATATCGAGGACACTAGGTCCAGTGTTGATGAGAACTAAAATTATTAAAAAAGCAGGTAATTCTACAACGTCCAAACAAGTTATCAGAAGGTATTTCAAACGACCTTTCCGCGAGGATACCTTGGACCTGTATCAATGCGCAGAACTTTTGCGCGCTTTACGGTTTTTGCCAAAAATTGGGTTTCAGGACCTCGAGAATTTTTATCAAGCACTTGAGTAGAAGTTTTGCAGCTCTCAAAACGAACATAAACTTTTCACAACTTCCCACCAATGAAACGTGTTGGTTCTAGAAAACCTGACCTAGTCAACCGTTATTAACTGCAGCCAAAGACTACTCCTAAATCTATTGTTAGTTTGTTGTTAATGTATTTCCGTTGCACTACAAGTTTATCACTAGTTAATGGTGCTGTATGCCTCAGCCAAAGGTGACGGTTAGTAGGTTAGCAGATTGTGCTGGTGAAAGCTTGAAGTGCAGTTAGTACATTAGCAAATTAGCAAACGCTTTTATAATAATGTTAGTCTGATCTGTGGTTTCTCGTGAATGGTGACTATGTGATCATGCGGAAGAACTTGAACTACACGGAATGTCCCAGGGGAAGGGGGCCAAGAGTTTCCATTTTCCAGATACGTTAAGATTCGTATCGAAAGTAACTCCTTCAACACATGTAAAACTGAACGAAACGGACTGCAGTGACTCCATCACAGTTGTTGAGTTGGGGATACGAAACTTCTTCAGAAGATTTAGTGTTAAAGTCCTTGTGGTTTAACCTTTTTCTTTTTTAAACAGAGATCAGCTTTGCCAACCAAACAAGCGATCGGTTGTTGTGGCTACAAAATGATATTTTAAAATACGCAAAAACTACCTTTTAGAAGCACTAATCATAAGTTTTTTACTTAGTACTGAGCTTTAGTTACGTCACGTGTCACAAACAGATCACGTGTTACACCAAGCGGTTGTTTTCCTCGCCGGTGACCTTTGTAAAGACGATCTTTGGGGACGGAGCGGTCCCGCGACGGCGGAACACAACCACTAGGGCCACAATCAGGACAAGCACGAGAGCCCCCAAGGACGCGGCGACGATCCCAATAGTACCCACGGAAGTTCCAGCAGCACTCCCAGCTGTAGAGCAAAATAAGTTGAGAAAGTCATTAGAAAGGTCGGATCAGCGAGCCTTACCACAATATTTATAACAACAACAACAACAATAAAAAAAATGAAAAATACTACTACTAATAATAATAATAAACTAATGATAATATTAATAATAATAACAGTTGTTATTGTTATTATTGTAATTACTATTATTATTATCATCATTATTATCAGTATTAATATTATTAAAATTATTAATTTTTTAAATATTATTATTATTATTATTATTATTATTATTATTATTATTATTATTATTATTAATATTATTATTCATGGTATTATTTTTTTTTATATTTTTTTTTTGTAAGCCTGGAACTCCAGTTTCCTGTACATGAAAAATTTGGAAAGGACTGGAAGGGTACGGGAATTTGAAGTTTTCGACAATATTTGGAAATGTTCGGAAAATCTTCGCAAAACCTTGAGAACTCTTTGGAAAATTTTTTCGGAATGTATTAATGTTTTAGAATATATAAAAGGTTCTTCGACATCATTCGAAAATGTTCAGAAAATCTTAGCAAAACAGTCTCTTGGAAAATCTTAGGAACTCTTCGGAAAACTTTCGGAAGGTCTGATGAAGGTAACAAACTTAAGTAAGTGTATAATTCTATGAAACATTGGAGTTGACGCTACCACAGCAACACCCTCATAGAAGTAGATGACTTCAAAATTCAAACCTGAACTGGCTTGCGACACCTGAAGCGGACCAACATACAACATTGCACCAGGGGCTGCTGCGACGGAACGGCGTCGACGGCGCTTGGCGCTCTCGCATCCCTTGGCACACACCGACTCTGTATCGTCAGAACGGCAGACTAACAACTCCGCGTGAATAAATATTTCATCAGTGTTTTCATTGATGAAACGGAAGGCATCAATACTGAACTGTTGACTGAATGACGTGTTATCGTACTTGTAGTCCAGGGTGGAGTCCTTTGAGCAACTAAACAGGTAGAAGAGGTGACAAGTTAGTCGATTGCCACAACAAACAGGTTAACTACTAGTAATATAGTGTAAAGACTGTGCAATTGTTGATCTCTACAAGGAAGGAACCTTGTGCGTCGTTTTGTAAGCTCAAACTAGCATGTATCATAGTCTTATAACATTGTTCAGCGACTTTGAAAACACAGAAACTTGTTTAAGAAACTGAAGTCACAAAAAGAAATTGTCAACAAAGAAAACTTGTTTCTTGATCAAATGCGGTTGACGGACCACGCAAACGATGATTTGGCACTCACTATTCTTAGCTCATCGCCACAGCATGCTTTGCGCGCAGCTCAGAAGAGCCAACTCTTTTTGATGCGTGTTCTCCTCTTTAAGTTCAAGGTGCCAATCAGTGCTCAATAAAAGTGCTGCTAACTGATTGGTAAACATTAAATTAAGCTAATACTTTTCGTAAATTCTTACTCTGCTGATTTGTTCTTTGTTATGCTATTTGTTATATTTATTTCCCCACTCACCCATCCTCGATGAACACATAATTGGTACCATCGTTGAAGTCACTAGTTGGGGTAGCTTTGGCATTCTTGATAAACAGCACGAGTTTAGAATCCTTGGATATCGCTTGTACTTTGAAGAACATGTCCTGTCCAAGGGCCACGAGGTGAGGATAGGAGTCAACCACGTCCTTGTACTCATTCGTCTTGTACATGTCCATTAGGAAGGTAAAGTTTCCAAACTCGGCTGAAAACGATATTGAAGTTAACAAGCATTAAAAGTGTATGTGAAAAGACTGCAATGCGTTTAACGATTACCAACAAGAACACCGCCACAGTCATCATCGACATCGTAACTATCATCACTATTACTATTAACGTCAATATTATCCATCACTGTCATCAAATTGCCATCATCTTAACTAACACAACGACAGTCATCTTTATCACCATCGCCATCATCAATATCATGGCATAAGAACCTTCACCATAAACTTTATTAACAACGTCATTACCATCATCACAAACGTTATCAAGACCACCGTTACCATCATTAACATCATGACACCAGCATCATCTATATAATCAACATTAACCCCACCAGCATTAAAACAATTGGAATAACAACAACCATCGCCATTATCGTCAACATAAATCAATATCAACTTTAGTATCATTATCAAATTTATCATTAGCAACACAATTGTCATCAACGTAATCACGAGTACCGTATCCATCATTAACAACAGCACCATCACCATAACCAACATGAGCAAGCCAACATCATCTTGAATTTCAATTTTCAAAGCGAATGAAACTTTATTGGTCTATCTGAAAACAATATGTAGCTTTATAACCCTCATCTTCTTCTTCTTTTTTCCTAAATATTATATTTCTCGACGCTTAATAGAAAAACAGGAGACTGTTCGAAAACTGAAAGCTACCAGTCTCCCGAGTCAAAAAAATTACGTAACGTTGTAAGTGTAGTAAGTATTGTAGCTGTAATGTGAAGTATTACGTATGTATGTGTGTATGTACGTGTTTATGTGTTATTGCTATTCACCAATGTCATCATCGTCATTTAAAAGTTAATACCATCAACTCATTTTATCGCCATTATCATTATCCTCAATACAATCGCCATCAGAAGCCTCGTCAAAACAACTATCAAAATTGTCATCTTGGCCACCATTATAACTACCAATATCTTAACCTTGTATGCCATCACCATCATCATCATTACCATCCATAACACTTCAGTATCGAACGTCATTTTCACCACCACTGCCATCATAGAAATTACCGCTCATGGACAACAAAATGCATTGCCAAAAATGTCAGGATTGTAAAACTCACCCTTTCTAGTGTAGACAACTTTCCTGCGAGGCGAAAAGCTGGTTACAGACAGCACCTGCCTTCTCGGGTACGAGCACTGGAATGGAAACGCAGCCTGGAAGTCTCTGGAGATAACTGGATGAGGGTCTGCGCTGCCGTTTGTGTTGGCTACAATGGCGTTATAGTAGATAATGTATTCTTCAGTTGTATTGTGCATGGTGCCACATTTGTCCAGGTCAGTTCTGAAGGAGACGTGAGTCCTGTTGCTGTCTTTTAATTTGCAGGAACTGTCCTCCAGCGAGATTCCGTCTAAGTTTAGGTTACCATGTTTGGTTATGTCCAGAGTTACTTCCATATAGTCTTGAGTGCACATAACCGTTAATCCTTGAACGGAGCAAACACGTGATCAGCAAGAATTTCAGCGTACGTCTATTACTCTAACTAACCATAGATAACCATGAACGAATAATAAATGAGCCGTGACAGTACGCCATCTTGAAGTGGGCGTAAAAATAAATTCGCCCGGGCAGGTAAGATTAAACTCTCAGCAAATATTTTAAGTTTTTAGAGATGCAAAACTAAAACTATCTATTACCATGCTACTGCCAAAACATATGTTTTCTAGCGATTGAGTGATTGTAATGAACGAATTAGACAGGAATTTCTGCGGTGCGAAACCAGCAGGGCCTGGGTTCTATTTGAGATAGAGCATTACGGGTATGAGCCTTATATATAAGATCAGGCTGCACGTGGTTGAGTCATTCTAGGTCTACTCCAGCGCAGTTCTCAGCGCATTTTTCTTGTCACTTGTCTTCATCTGTAGCCAAACAAATTTTTGTCCTAAAATTCATTGAAAATGTAAGTAAAGAACTCCTTAGTAGTTCTGTGTATAACTTGTGAATGGCAGTTGCCGGTAAAACAACAACGACGATGTCGAAATATGTAATGATATTTCTATATTATACTTGATCTAGACAAGTTTATACTGTGAAGTAGTAAGGCACCTGAGTCGTTTGCACACTGCTTCATAGATGTATTGCCAGCTGTAATAAGATTGTAAAGTTATAGGGCACCTCTAAACCCGGAGGATTGTGGTAGCGCGTGTTCGGGGAATACGTCCCAATTTTTCCCACAGGGTTTATATGGTTTTCGTATCCCGCGTACCGCATGCCAAGTGAGTCAATTGTACTCTGCCTATTGAAAGGCTTGTAACAGTGGTTCGAGTCTGGAGCTGACTAAACCAGCAATATAAACCTGAATGGACATATTTTGTGTGCTGTGTAGTGGAGCCGAAACAATGTAGTTCTATTTATGAAAATTTCTTATACCTCCCACATCATTAGCAACAGGTGCAGGGGCTGTTGCTGCGATAGCGGCTGCGGTGGTCGGGTCATCGGCGACTGTAGTTGTTTCTTCTGCGACGGCGGCTGCAGTCGTTCCTGCGTCGGTTGTTGCGGTGGTCTGAGCTGCAATTATAAAACAACAACAAACCGTTACACACAGTAACATACACAACACCGAAACCATACCTACTGACTTATGATTGGATGCGTTTTTCTTTTTACGCCGCTGTTTCACGCTTTTTTTTATGAGAAACCAGTAACTTTCAGCTCAGCCTGGGCTGTTCTCAAACTTTTGGCGATTTCAACCTCAAATTGTTCTTAAATTGTTCTTATTTTCTGGTTATTCCACTTGGAACAATAAAAAGACGCTAAGAAATGCATTTTGCTATTATTTTATACGCTGTACAAACTTTATAAGAACACCCAGGCTGAGATTTGGCTAAAATTTTAAGCAAATGTATGAGGAAAACTAAGAATAGCCCCAGGCTCAGCCAGAATTTACTGGTTCTTATAAAAAAATATATATACGTCATGAGCTTTCCAATCACTCTTCCAGCGTTCGATGACCCAGCTAGTTCTAACTGATCTTTTATACATGGACATCTCACTCTGTGTAGAAGAATTAAATAAACTTTCATAAATTTTTCTGATCAAAGTTTCAGCCTCGTATTGTTCTTAGCTTGTTCCTAGTTTTTGGGCAAATGTCAGCCCGAGTTTTCTTAAAAGGTTTGTTCTGATTAAAGAAAGCGTGTAAGCCCTAATTAGGCCCCTGTTCATATCCGAACAAATCTTTGTTTCCACTATGTTTGCAAGTGTTATAGCACTTGAAAAGAAAAAGGTTAATTGAGCCAAATGTGCATTCTAACTGATCTATTGTGTTCCACTTATTGAAATTAAAGCTAAAATTACTAAAAATAAAAGGACTTAGTTATCATTCTCATATCGCTTTATTTATCTTAGGTTATCATCCAGCATTGCCATAAAGGAATAACCAACTTCAAATTCTTCCAGAGTGTCTTATCTGTTCATCGATATGGAACAAGGCGGGTTTCCCGAGCTAGCTAAAGTTAGACCCAAGCCATTAGAACAAATTATGGCAAACTCAAAACCAAGTTTATTAGACCCACTCTTTGGAGTTAAATAGAAAAATATTTTTTTAAGTACCTGCCACTAAAATCATTTGCATACAAAGTGAATGATATTCTTCTGGAGGGCAATATACGACAGCAATTTATTTGTCCGTTCTGTGTCCGCCTGCCTTTTTTTTCTCTATTTGCTTAACTTAGCTAGTGTTGTGGAAATTTTCAGAAATTATTCGGAATTTTGAAAATCTTAAGTTGTTCATTTTGTGTATCCAATGGTGTTATCTATCAATATTAGCAAGATTGTTTTATAAAACCTTTAGTTCCAGTTTTGTCTGGAAACGAGTTAGACGATTTTACCTCGAAGTACTACTTCAAGGACTGCAGACCATATTTTGCCGAGTTAAATTTAAACGTGGCACGATGTGCAAATTTTTAAGAAAGAAATTGCGAGTTAACCACCTCGTTACAGTATCACGCAATCACACTTAATTTTCCAAACCTCCCTGGAAACGAGGCGGGAGCCATGCGGATCGCAAAACAACGCCCTCTAAACCATACACATCACACAAACTAGAATTTGTAACCTTGTATCGTCTTATGCTAAGGTCGAAACTTTCTCTGCTTTAGAAAAACACTGATGGGTTATTTATACGACTAATGTTCTTTGTTTGCTATTCGACTTCCGTATTATTAGAAAAAAGTCCGTCCCTGTGAAATCTAGCCATTGTTTGAACACATGCGCGCGAAATAAGCAATTAATCCGCATTTCCGTGACCTATTTTCATGTTTAAAGACCATTACCCCCCAAAATATCACCACACGCAAATCAAAACACACCAACTTAACTATTACTGCTTACTCCAAGATAACTGCCCTAGTTTTAAGTTTTTATAGAAGTTTTAGGTTTTTACAAAAGTTGGCTATGAGTGATGTATGGTCTGGGGTTGGGGACCTTGGCGTCTTCAACTAGCGACAGAACTCGGACTAATGACCTCATTAATAAACATGAAAAAGAGGTGCTTCTGATCAAGAGAGACTGAAGTGCTATGTATTTATTTAAAAACTGGTATTCTGGTGTTTTCTACTTGAAACGTCAAACATTTTTTGCTCTCACGAGAGTGAAAATAGCTGTTAAGAACACAAGAGTTCTGTATAAAGTTCCGTGGTGATGGAAATAAAGCTTTTTTCAAACACAATCGTGATCGAACGGTTTATTAACTTTTCAAATGACCAATCGACCCTTGTCCAAATTGCACTAATCTTGGTCTTGTTCAACATCGAGTAGCAGATTTGTCAAAAACAAACAACATTCTACGAGAGGCTATGGCCATCGAATCGAAGACGTTAGAAATAACAGAATTCCTGAGGAAAATTGCTTTGTCACAAAACAAAACACCTATTTAAAAATAAATTCCATTTATTAACTGCTGCCTTTGTCTTGACTCTTGACTTTTCAAGTTCTTTAAAATCAAACTACTTACAACTTCATTTCAAAACTATATAAAAAATCGAACAGAACAAATTAAAGCGTTAAAGGGGTTTTGATTTCCACTTTCTTTTTTATTGCGAGTAACAAGGCCTATGAATGAAAACCTTTCGACGATAGAACTATCCACGTGTAACGGGCGCCGCGTGTTGCCACAACCTACTGTGCATCACAATACTTCTTAGCTTTTGGCAGTTTCAGTACCATCGGAAAAGAATGACTGAAACATTCCTAATCATCAAACAAGGGTTTTAACTATATTTGATAAAAATTCAATCATGGAAACTCTGAAATAACATGTATACTAAAAATCACAGAACTATGGGTGAATCAAATGCTTTGTTTGTCGTCCCGTAATTAATTAAGTTAGACATTGCATCATACCTCATTTGCACCAAGTCAAATACAGGTATACAATATGCGACTTGTAACCGGAATATCGCCGTTGATTTGAAACCAATGAGAATATTGCACGTTTTAGTAAATTGCCGCATGGTTCGATTCTTTATCCTGCAGAAGTCTTGTTGTCCAAAACAATATACCCCTAAGAGCTAATTTGATCTTGTTTTCAGTCGAATCGACTATTGCCCCATCACGCCCAGAAATGTCAAGCAGACCGGAAACCAGCCAAAACATGAAAAACCCACATAATTAAAACTGTGTCTCTCTGGATTTGCATTACATTACAGTTTGGCGGACAAAGTCAAATAAAGGCCTTAAATTTTGAATACTGAGTAATAGCAGAGTGGTGTGATTTACATGCCTTTTGCACGCGTCTGTGGTACCCTACTGATTGGAAGTAGCTGGGAAGGCAATCCTTGTAAATTTTCAAGAGTATATGCAGCACATCGGAAAAGACCACTCGGTTCATCTGAAAACTTGCTGATGGGTTTAACACCTCTATGCTAGATGCTAGAATTCATCAAATACTCGAGTTCACTAATAAAAAGCGAGAAAGACTTTGTCACTGTCACCAACTTAAACATTTAAAAAAATTACTTGTCACCAACAACGGTTTACAAGTCATTTGTAGGAACGAAAGTCTGGTATGCATTTGTGAAAAAAGAATTCAAAACGCTGTACGAGTCCCGGAGTACGAGTCTGCCAATCGATCGATTCATTTGGAGCATTTTTTATCTACGCCTCGAAGTAAACAAGCACTTGAGCTTTCGCTCACTAAATGGTTTATAAGGTGATAAATGGCCTATAGCCTAAACCGAGTATCGATTGCAAATATCGTGATTCAAAACCACATGGAGTCAGTACCAGAGACATGTCTATACTTAATAACTGAACTCTCAGCGCTACCAGGAAAAAGTACTCTACGGTTTCCCAAAAACGTTGCTCAACTTGAGACTCGTTGTCTGTGATGAACAGAGCTTTAACGATTTCAGATGTATAAAGATGATTGCAAATAGCTTAACCATGAAAACTGAAAAGGCGTTTAAGAAGTGATCTTACTAACAATCTATGTGTTGGAGGCGAGCAAAACAGGTTTTTTAACACCCAGGTGCTAGAAACTATATTCATGACAAAAATTTTCACAACAAACTCCAATACAAAGTGTTCTTTCTTTCCGCAGCTGAGCACATGTAAAAGCTTAAAGTTATGAGGGCGTTGGGTCCGTGTATCGCCCCGTGTGACCGTCTGTGATAATAAGTTCCATTCAAGCAAATTGAGCAACATATCGGCATGAGGGCACGGATATCTATGGGGAACCTGCTTGCAAACACCAGTTCCTATTGCTACCTATATATAAAGTATCTTATCGTCAAGACAAAAAACTTTAGGAACTTATCATGCATCAAGGATGGAGCAGAAAGCAAGTAAGCAGAGATCAGATACCTCGTGGAATAAATACCGCACGAGCAAATTGCGCGAAAGTCGGCATTTCAATATTACGAGCAGCGTTCTAGAAGTCTAATCTGGCTTACCGTTAGCAGCGCCAACGAGCATTACCATGACCAATATGTGAGGAAGGAACGCCATGTCGATCGTGAAGTCCAATGCACCTTCTAAAGCACTATTCTGTATTTCAGAAGGCACGATACACCCAGAGAACAGAAGTGTCTGGTGGAATGTCGCGTGTTCTTAAGAGTTTGCTGCTTTTATTTGCATACGTATGAGTCGGTTTTTAGTCTCCGTCTCAGCACCCCAGCCAATAGCAGGAGCGACGGGGTGACCCTATTGTTGACGATGTCGGTGATCGAACATTCGATGCACAATGCGGGGCAGTGAAGCGGTGAAGACCCAAGACAGCAATGAAAGGCTTCTTTGTACGGGCTTAATTACCCAGGCATAATAGCGACACAATTAGCAGTTATCACAGCGTTTTCCCTGCAGAGTGAAGGGCGAGGGAGGGAAGAAGCCACTTTATAACATGAATATGCATTAACCATTACAGACGGCGACTTGTTATCGGGTTCATCGGAAGGTCGCTCTCGAACTTGTCCGACCGTGTAGGTTTTATTAACGACATGATTGATGCTTTCTAATAAATTCTGTTGCTTCGTTAAAACAAATGCTCGCTGTGAAAACGTTCATTAATTCAAGGTTTTCAGCGAACTCTGTCAATAATTGTTTCGAAACAGGTAGATATTGTCTACAGAATTCGTAACGGTTATAAGTATAATATCCTTTTAGGGCCAATTCATGATTAAACTATATTTTGCTTTGATTGAGCTTGGATAAACTAAGCCATATTCAACTCATTTTGATGCGAAACATATGGAGTGTTTTTTTCTTCCAAGCTTTCAAAAGTAGAGCAAAATTGACGCATACATCTGACGGAGTATATCAAAAGTTGAAACATAACAGACGCTTTATATTCGTGCTAAAACAATATAGCCTAATTGTCCATTCTTCGTCTTGGCTCTTGCGGTATAACAGACTGTCGAATGAATGCCATATCCATGTGCTTGTTTACTGCATGCACTGGTCTGTGACGTCCATACAATAACACATGCCATGGGAGCTTTACCCATCCATTACTTTTAATTTTCTTTGCTTAAACTTAAATGAACTACGATGTCGCAATACTGACAACAAGCAAGCATATTCCATGGGTTCAAACGACATACTTTTTGTTGCGGTAGGAAGTGCGCATCAAACTCAGCATAACAACTTGCAGAAAACGTTTACATCTTTGTCGCAAATGTTTAAAAGTGAAGCATTTTTTTCCAAGGGGGAGGAAAAATCACTCATACAGTCGAACCCCTCAAGACGGACACCTTTATAAAATGGATATCAAATCTTGTTCTCTGCCGCTTTTTCAGTCATTTACTGTATTTTAAGTCTCTGTAAGATGGACTCCTCTCTAACACGGACAGTGGACACTTTTAAAGACCATACGGACAGTTAACTGAAAAGTCCTTTTTTGTTTTTTATTATACAAAACTTCTTTAAGGACAATGTAGTAACTTAATTTTAATTATATTTTGGCTGATCTTCCTAACTGTATATACATTTCTGAATCAAATCAGCCTTTTTAAGATCATTTAACTGTTTCGTTACATATTGCTGTACAGTGTTCTTGAATAATTCAGTTGTTCAATCATGCTTTTGCCTTTTGGGCCTAGGCGCAATTTCTGAAGTATCCCTGAATCCGCAACATAATACATACTATGAGGCTCGCACCAAAAATGGGTCCCCGGTCGAGGGATTGTGGTCCAGTTAAATACAAATAACCAAACCAACACAAGATAGTTACTGCATTTTAGCATGCTGAATACTTGATACTTAGTTAAATGCAAAAACCAATTGCACGTTTGTATATTCCAGTTTGTTAAACACCAAGCACTGGAAACTGAAATTTCGGTAATCTGATTGGTTCTTATCTTACGGTATAAATCCTATATACTGTAATTAAGGACACTGAAAATTTTTATCACGGAAAATTTTCTCTTAAAATGGCCATAAACTCGACTCGGTAGAAAATAGAATTGAGATGTTTTTAGCCAGTGTTTGGTATTTAATAAAACAATTATTCCACTCGCGCTTGTTGGATATGAGCTTATGATAGCCGACTCGGTGCTTCGCACCTCGTCCGCTATCTAAAGCTCATATCCAACGCGCGTTCGCGGAATAATTGTTAATTGCAGCATTACTGCAGCCAAAATCAATACTGTTCCAGTTTTCTTTTATTTTATTAAATTGTCACCCACAAATGCGTAGTTATTGACCATATGGTTTGGTTGACAAGTATGTATGGGATCGGTGTCATGTTACCTCGAGTCTCTATAAGACGGAAACCTCTATAAGACGGACACCTCTATAAGACGGACAGTTGAGGCCGGCCCCGATGGTGTCCGTTTGAGAGAGGTTTGACTGCAAAAAGTAATCTCGTGTATTTTTCTCTCTTAACTCGAGGGTTTCTCGTCTCCTCTGAAAGATTCATTCGAGTAAAGGGAGACACCACTATAGCTAAAGCTCTGTAGTTTTGAATTTAGTTACACTTGGTGAAAAATTTGCAAGCTTATTCTGCTTCAGAGAGATTTAAAACTGTTAATGCTCACGGAATTTCTAAAAATGAAGTTCTAAAAATTGTAAACCCCCACATTTGTTGTGAGTAACTCAATAAAGATCTTATTATTATTATTATTATTATTATTATTATTATTATTATTATTATTATTATTATTATTATTATGAATAGAATAGCACTGGATCGTCAAAGGCTAATGAATCCACTTAATTTATAGCTATCGTTTTTGTTTACTTTTAAAACGTACACGCATTTTGTAAAAGTTGGGTCACAAGTACACAAACTGAGAGTTCTATTTTTCGCATATTTACGGTGTAAAGAGCTTGGGTTGGGCTCGACTTACAATTTATATAGCACAGCAAAGGTTTTGACTTTTGACCTTAACTTTTCATTTTGAGACGACCTTGATGCAATAACCTTAGTACTAGATAAACATTAATAGCGTTCCCTGAAGGTAGAACAATGACGGCCGGAATAACCGTATTGGACACACTAACGTCACATAAGCCGTCGACAATCTAGAATCAGTCTCAGATTTTTGCCACCGAAGATAAAGATTTGGGTAAAAACGAGCTTTTTGCTGCCAACTAAACGCAAGTTATATGCATTCAAAAATAGCAACAGTGCCAAACAAGTTTCCAGTTGTTATGATCAGTCATGCACTGAACTAAAACAATGTTGTTTTTTATTATATTGGGGCTGCGCACAAACTTCGACAGGTATTAAGGCCGGTTTCCACTTCGGCAAATTCGGCCGCGCGACCAAGCGATGGGCTATTTTGGCATGCTGAAAGCGAGCTTTTACTGGCAAACGCGCGGTCAGTTCTGGAAGTTGAATCAAGTTTAACTTCTTGCGACCAGAATGAGCGAAAGCAAATCAGATTGCTTCTCTTTCAGTGGTGGAGCATGCGATCGTACTGGTTCGCGCGACCAAATTCGCTGAAGTGGAAACCGGCCTTTAGTCTTCACAATCATATTGGACTGCGGCTTTCACTTTCGAGAAAACGATAGTTGCTTTTAGAAAACACTTAGTTTAAACACATCTCCACCATCTATTTTTTCAAGTTTCTTAGCGGGTGGTGCCGGATATACTCTTGTCGAGTGCTTTATTAAGAATGAATGAGGAGGTCGAGTTAGACATTAATCACAATAACAACACAGTATTTAAAAAGCCTTTTCTAACACTAATTCAAGACAACTAAAACAAGGAAGACTATTAAAAACATATTTTAAACCATAGTTTTCCTTAGATAAAGATTTTGAATTTTTTTAAAGAAATATTCATGGTGCTCGAGCAGTTCTGCAGCTTTTATGGTTCAACAGTTTGTGCCGCAAGCTGAACACACCCGGTCAGCGGTGGATTTAAGCGCACGCAAGACAGTGCATAGCACCACGATATTTTGGTACCCATTGTTGGATTAGTTCCATTTCCAGTCCATTTCGATGAAAACTTTTTACTAAGAGGGGTACCGTTTTTAGGGTTTTTCTTTGGGGCTCAATCGGTGTGAAGCGTATCTGGTACCCGGGGTTGTCAGTAGTGGACAACACGGATTTTTTTGTAACTTTATTTTTACAAGGTAAAAACATCAGGACTTTAAGAAATGACTTACTTTACAAGTTCTTATGAAATTTAATTAATTGGGTTGGTTGAGTTTTGGGAATACACCTTGGTTAGTGTGTCTCCTTGTTGTTTACTAGCAACACTCTTCTTTTTAAGAACATTTTTACACTGAGAACACCAAGCTGAAATCCTCAACATATTTAAAATCATTCAGCCTCAACTACAAAAGTAGTTATTCAGAAAAAAAGAGCACAGTTGTGCTTTTTATTGTGAGTCATACTAAGCATCTAAAGTCCATGTAACATTATGCGCAATTAAGACCAGGATGAACTCACGCGGCTTCAGGATAATTAAACGCTGTTCATTCATTTTTTCGTAATATTTACAGTGCTTTATTTTCAAGTTTGTAGATTCAGGTCTAATATGGAGATTATTTCAAATGGTTACTTATCATTTCAGATCAGAGGATTTCCGCTATCCACGGGTGTGTTTTAGTTTCTCAACGCTGACATTAATGAAAAGCACTTCACACTTAATATAATAAAGTACAGTTGAATAGAACACTTTTTTTGTAAACCTCTTTAAGGGCGCCACTGTCACACCAATAACTCGGTAGAAAAATTGAACGGAAAGATTGCGCAACAGAATCGAAAGAGCTGACCTAACAACCTATGTTTTGCAAAAGCACAATTGTCAACGACTGACAGTGCATACAAGCTATTTTTTACTGCTGTTAGAGAAACGTCTTTATAGTTTCTCAATGCGGACAATGTGGAAATGCACTTCACACTTTTTAATAGCAGAATTGAGTTGAGTCGGACGCGGTTAATAACTTCTTTTTATGGAAACCTCGTTATTAAGGGTCGTGGCTGTGACAGGAACATAGTATTAGTAGACTCGTGGCAGGATAGATTACGCAACAGAACAACGGACGTTGTAGAAGTGTAATAAAACAAAATTAAGTTGTGCTGCGTTGCGTTGAATGCATGTTCTATTGGAAACCTCGTCATCAACGGAGGAGTTCACATGGCACAGGAAAACGGCCGAACAATGAAACGGATAAACCAGGTAACAAAACCAACGTCAAGGAAGAACTCAATGTTTAGGTTTTGTAGAAAACACAAATCGAGAGTACTAACAGTGGTCTTTTTAATATTGTTAATACTATTTGATACCTTGGGGGAAAGAAGGAGGGGAGGTTGAGAAACGAACGTGTAGTCTATCGTTTTAGACGTACAAAATTTCTTACATTCCATACCGCGCTACGGAAAATGTTTGGGTAACCACGGGGAAAACCAAGTAATACTATGATCAGTCGGCATTTTTCCACTCCATTCCTCATCTTTAGTGGATACTGAACCGTCTATCTCCTTTAACAGCTCTAATAGTTCACTCTCAGACGGCTTTTAAACGAAAGAATTTTGCTCCTGAAAATTCAAAAGTCAAGTTCCAGCCTTATCTGCATGCACGTGTTGATACCTCAAAGGAAGACCACTGGCTGCGACAGTAGATTATACTTATAGTGCATGTCTCCATGTGCGCAATGGGGAGCTGGAAAACTGGGCGCGAATGTCTTATGTGCACATGCAATTTATAGATAACATGCAATAATCTTTGAGACCAGGTTTCTTTGAATAAGTATTTGTCAGACTTAAATGCAACATTCAATTCCATCTGAATGCTTCAGTGTTGCATTAGCATAATATTTGATAAAGTTTTCTGATACAGAAACTAGTATTCTTGTGTAGATTTCTTCGTTTTTGACAATCCATAATCCCTTTCGGTCAGTGTTAAGCTCCATTTTTGAAATAACTCTGTACCGGTGACTTATTTTGACGGAGAGCAGTGACATGTTTTTTAAAAAGGCCACGATAGCATTTAAGAGCGGAGAGTAGGTTAGGTTGCAGTTGTATATTGCGTCTAGTGTCTCTACACAGCACCTACAAACACTGGTCCTTACGCGGTTGCTTAGTATCTGATTAGAGCAGTCTGCAGTCTTTTCGGACTAAGAAAGCATGTTACTCGAATCACCACTTTCCTTGGTAACTAACTCAATTTAAACAGTTTGAGACCGTATATATTGTCCGAAATGAAAAGCTAATAACTATTATAAAGAAGATACAGCACAAAATATAACTTTAGTTAGCAGACCGCGAGCTTTCTTCGTTAAGTTTAAAGTAGTCGAAGTTGAAAAAATTCAGATCAACATTGCGCAAAGTACAGCCTCGTGAATATGACCGGGTTGGAGTGAAAAACTGAAACAGTGAACAGAATAGAGAATATACAAAAACCAGATGGTGTCAATAAGAATTCAGATATCTCTTGCTTACCCTGGACAGCTCCAATACATAGCGCAATCACAATCAGTGTTTGAGGCAAGTTGGCCATCTTCTAAATGCTAAAGTCTTGAGTTATTACAGAACTGATTTTGTCACCAGACTACGGTTGATAACTTATACCGTCTGGAGATCTGACAAAAGACAATGTCATGTCAACAGTCTCCGAGGGTTGATACTATGCAGCAAACATGTATTGAAAACTTGGAAAATTTACGTTGGTGGTCCTATTCTGCTGTCATGACCAATTATCACCTCAACGATTTTGTCCGAAATTTGTCGTAAATCTTAAAAGTTGATCGCGATTAAATTGTTAATCTCCATGCGACAGTGGCCTGGTACTGATGCCTAAAATAACGTCGTGATTCGTTAATTCGTGCCCTTTTTGATTCTTAATAATTACCACCCATACCTGCTTTGTAACACGACCCATAGAGCTGGCAGGACATAGAGCTAGTGAAAGTCTACCACAACGGGGATGCTTGTCGGAAAGTTTGAAGGTGCCGAAAATTAGGGGCGAGACAAACGCAAATCCTCGAAAGGCAGCATTTTAAGAAAGCTTACACACGTACACGAAGATTAAAATAATCAGCTGAAATGATTGGCCAATCCCATCTTGTGAGAACTTGCAAAAGGAAGATTCGATCGCGGGTCAATTGGTACACTTCGCTATCCGGTATTGACTAGAGCCGACGGAGGGGGTTTGAAATTCCAAGAAAATGATCCAAATTGCTAACAAGACGGTCCCATAAAAACAGCCAAAATACATCACACGAAATGATGCACGGACATTTTGGCTACACATCTTGTTTTTAAATATGATTCATTACCGAGGCTCGGGGGTTTTTGTACCACAAGTCGTTTTCAGGAAGCACCAGTTATAGTATTGAGGTTGAGGCTAGGGTGGGGACAGAGTGAAGAAAACAGACCAGTCGATCTGGACAAAATCTAGATGCTTGCATATCCGCAAGAAGTAAAAAACATATGGAAAAATCACTGGAATTGACGTAAAGAGAAAAAGATATTTTTAACCGAAGGTTAGAAAGAAAAATATTTTCACATAAAGATTTCTTCCAGCATTTACACCCACCTGTCAAATAGTGATCAAAACAGCTTTAAACAACCACGCTGATCATAATAGTGAGCTGTGGCAGCAAAATAAGCATGGCCCGACATATTTTTCGGGTAAATCCGATCGCTGAGAATATTTATCGACGGCTATAACTCTTTTATCAGTCTTTTCTCCTCCCACTCTCCCCATTCCCCCTCCGCCCGCTTTGCACAGCGACTCATTTTTCCTTAGCTTTGCCCAAACTACATCATATCCCCAGATACGCAGGCTAGTCCATATGAGGTCAAATCCTTTTCAGACCATGTTCTGTTCTTTTCTTTAATTTCAGTTTCTTTTTTGCGCAGCCCTCTTCTCTTCCGCCATGTTAACGAGCAGGTTCCCCATTATTCATCGCTACTTTAGGTTGCTAGTTCCGTATTCCCGCGCGACGGGAAAATCTTCTCTCTGCTCGTCTGAGTGTCAATCTATTTTTCACTTTTGACAGCTTGTTTGTATAGATGAACAAATTATATTCCAACAATCTTTTCAATAGACAGACAAACAGATGGACAACTACGGTCGTCTGAAAATAAGTTCGTCCGAGATGATGTACGATATCAAAAGAAGATAACCTTACTCTTGACGATACGTGTTCGTTTTCTAGTGTGGAACCGGCTAATATCCTACAGATTCAGAAATTGAGTGCTTTCCCATGCAAAAACTTACCCTGGGTGCCAGAGGTACGGCTCGCTGCTGTGGGCTTTGACTAATCTGCCGTGTTGCGATATTTGAACTCACGCTCGTTTGCCGGCTTCGCCGGCCCCTGTTCAAGTGAATATTTCGATCGGAACAGCGAGTATACCTCTG
>JAOBRG010007240.1:0-24019 GCA_027574985.1 Umimayanthus nakama | reverse complement strand
TGTTTAACTAAATTACTATTATATATAAGAAGTTTTTTTTTTTCCGTCTATAAGTCGAGTGCAATTTTTAGACGTGAATTTTTGGTGTTAAAAGGTCGACTTATACACAGCAAAATACAGTAAATGTATTTGTCCAGTCGGTATCTGTATTGGCGTGCCAGCACAATCAATTTAAGAACTTGTATCTGTTCAATGTCCATTTACCAAAAGCAAATTCTCATGTCTTGTCATTGGCCCTCATTCAAGATATTTTTATTTAGACTGTATGGTATCCAATTACTGTACAATAAAAACAAATCTGTTGTAATTGTATAGGGATTTATCCATCCCAGTAATATAGCCAATCACTAAAAGGGTTAAACTTTTCCCGAATACATAAAGTTTCTTTCAGAAAGCTTTCAACCACTTCTTCTGTGGTCTTGTTTATCCCAGTTGTGGTGTGGAGGTTGTTTGGGATAAACAACAACCACAGACATGGTCAGAAAAGCTTTCCGAAGGAAACTTTATACATTCAGGAAAAATTTAAACGTTTTTGTGATTAAGCCTGTTGTGAGTTTGTAGGCTGAGCAAGCGTTAAACAGTGTACGCTTCATCTAGGGGAGTTAGGGGGAATCGTCCCCCAGAAAATGTTTGCGTTTTGCACTTGTCAGTTTGCGGTGAATGCACTCATTTATTAAAACAAGGCACATTTATTCCTTATATGGAAGGAATTTTTTGATTATAAGCACTTCTGATGGCCAAAACAGTAGAGTTACCTTCCGGAAGTGTGCTTATGTATGTAAGCGTGAGTTTGTGAGGTTACATTGAAATGCATAAGACTTTTGCTCAATGCATGAGACTTGAGAGCTCTGAACATAGAATGCCTTTGTTTTAAAAGATTGGTAATGAAACCTGAGCTAGGAAACTACTAAACTGTACATGAGTGCCACTTGTGGAAGTTTGTTTACAAATTGATTTCCATGTAGCCCTGCCCAGTATGTAATCAAATTTGCTATCTTCATGGTAGAAACGTTTTAACTTATAACTTTTGGTTGAGCTTACGTATGAAAAAAATACTTTTTTATGAAAATGTTTTCATTTTTGGCTGCACATCTGTGCACAATAACCCCACCTTAAGGGAACTGTTCACATTTGACTCGTGAATATGTGTACCTAAATCAGATCTGCCCCCCCCCCCCCCTTCACCTCGTACAGTGGGTGAGAAATTGAGGTTTCAAGATGGCTGGCGCTCGAGAAGTATTGAAACATATGATTTAATTCATTTTAGTTAAACAGAAGCAAAACCAATTCAAATGAGGTTCGTTCGCTTGCAGGTGTCACTGTGGGGTTTTGCATGTTGTGTGAGTTACAGCGTCACGTGCTCAGGACATGTCACCACAAACAGAATGAGAGCATCAAACCTATGACAATTATTCAGAAACTCAAGTGTAAGTGCTGCTTGGAACTGCTTTTGTGTGGAGGTATTCCCTCAGAATTATATGAATCATGTAATTGGAATGTGTCACACAAGACAGTAACATCAAGCCATTTTGGTTTAAAATTCAGTTAAATTTTGTTATGTATAGCTTAAAATGAGTATTGAAAATTTTTTCATAAAACTGTGGGGGTATTTTTGTACCTTCTGAAAAAGTTATTTTGTTCATCTATTCAAGTCTTATCATGGCACATAATAATTGAAGAAGTTGTTTTTATTATGTTCTTGTAGTCATTGCCAAACATTTGAGATTTGGCCACCAAGAAGACTCCCATGAGTTCCTTCGATATGTGATTGATGGAATGCAGAAGAGCTGTCTTGGAGGTCAGCCAGACAAGTAAGTTCGCATCATGATGCTTGTTTCAGTTTTAGAGTAGAATTTTCAAACAGTTTTAGTTATTGAATTCAGACTCGTTAAGATTGTTGTTTCATCAATTCAAGGTACATTAATATCACTTGTTTTGAAACTGGCAATAATATTATTTTATATGTTGTTTGACTAAATCTGCAAAACAGATTAATTTGAAAATGCTAACCTGCTTCAATCTGTTTACAGTAATACAGTAAGTTTAAATTCATTTAAGGAATTGTAGTGATAGATGTTTTCATGTGCTTTTTGTGGTCTAACAATATTTTATTGGCTGTAGGTTTAACTTATAAGTCTTCGTTAAGCCTCTGCAGGACTGACATGCAAGTAGGTTCGAGTCAATGCTTATTCAACTTGCACTTGGTTCAGTGACTGACTTGTATTGGATTTCATCGGCTTCCATTGAGTAGACTAAGAAAGATCTCAGATTTGTACACAAATTGGTGCAAGTTCAGAACTCTGATTTACTTTGACTTGCAACCAAACTATTAACTGAGATGGTTTGGCCACCTATTGCAAGGCCTTACAAGTATATACTTTGGACACAGGTTTTAAAATCAACTTGCATTGTTTAAATTGTAATTAAATGTCTTGCATTCCCAAATCATTTAACAAAGTAGATCTGCTTTTCATTTTGCAGACTAGAAAGATTTTCCAAAGAAACTACATTAGTTCATCAGATTTTTGGTGGATATTATCGCAGTCAAGGTTTGTAGAAAAACATTGATACTTAATACTTTTAATATAAAGATAAACAATTTTGTAATATACACTTGAGCATTTGTGACTGTCCATGGGAAAACCTGTATAAACGCAGTGTGAAAGCGTTCTTTTCGAACGCAGTGTGTTTGGGAAAAAACGCAGGCGAACGCACCAAGGTGTGAACGCAGGCGAACGCACCTTCGAATGCAGCTGCATTTTTTCCAAATGCACCTTCGTTTTTCTCGAATGCAGTTCGTTCATTACAAACGCAGGCTCAAACATGCCATGATCATCATTCATGACGATCGACAAGAACAGTCCTCCATGATTTATTGTCGTTACGCGATCAGGAAGTTGGTCCAAATACTCCAGATGGCAGAATACTGTAGTTTTATCACAGACCTCGAAGCTCTGACAAACCTCCATGACATTGCTTGATAAACTTTCAGATGCCAGCCTCGAAACCAACTTTTCGATTTTATAATTCGATGTTGTTTACAATTCCACGAACAACACTTGGTTTGGAGTTCAACCGTGAAGTTGACCGCAGTGTCAGTGTCAGGTTGCAAACATTTTCAAAAAACAGAACTTTTTAAAGATTTTACATAACTGGCCTCAGTTACTTGTGGTTGCATTAAAAACCATTTGACTTTGAGTTTTTAGCTAAAACGTAAGTTGCTGTACATGACAAACAAACTCTTGGCAGGGACAAAGTATAAAACCACAAAGGTCGAGCTATCTTGTGCATGTTCTGTTGCCCAGTCACAATGACAGTTTGATTTCCACACATGAAACATACATCATTTTACATGTCTCGAATAACAAGATTCCGTGATTAACATAAAGACGAATTTTGCACAGTTCTCTGCTGTTTTTCATCTTGATGTTTGTTCTAGCGGTTGTTATTGCAAAAATACAAACTGTAAAATGCAATGCAATGTTTCATGAACTTTAGAATGTGAACATTTTGACGATACAGCCATGAATGTTGTAGCCACTTTCAAATTATCGTGTTCAATGACCAAAACTTCTTTTAAAATCGAAATGAAGTTCAGTGATTCCTTCAGGCAAACACTCTGTTTGTTCAAACACACTTCTGCGTTCGCAACAAACGCACTACAATGGAACTGCTGGGTTTGCAACAAACAAACTACTGCATTCATTTTGAATGTAGTGCATTTGGCAAAAAATGCAGGTGAACGCACCAAGGTGTGAACTACGAACGCAGGCGAATGCAGGATTGAATGCACCTGCGTTTTTTCGTTTGTTTTTAATTGCCCAACCACAAACGCTTTTATACTGCGTTTATACAGGTTTTCACAAGGACAGTCACATTTTATGGAAAGTTGCACAATATAGGTTAACAAACTGTCATCGTTAATTAAGACTATTATTATGAATGTTGTGACCATGATTAGTGTCCTTTGACAGCTGAGATGGCAAGGGATTGGATGACAGCTGCTGTTAAAAAATATACTTTCTTGTGTCCTCTTTTGGCTGCTCATCATCCAGGCGTTTTTTATGGTAAAGGGTAAACTATGTGCAAATGGCTGAAACTTCAGCTAAATGTTTTCAAGCTGAACCCAAAACAGGTCAGTTTGTCGGGACATTCACATTCTCTTCAAACCCCCAAAGTTTTACGAACTTTTCACATTGTATTCTTTCCTGACGGTGGCCATGTGCACTGCCTTGCACAAATCAGTGTTCTAGCCCGCTTTAAAAAATTGACATGGTGCCACCATTTTTTGGTGAAAATAACTTGGGTTTCTTACCTCAAATCTTCATTAAGACAATGTAATGTTCAGTGTTACATTTGAGTAAAAACTATCTAGAATCAATGAAATGAGAATGTTGTAAATAGCACAAACAAAATCCTTTTTAAGGTTACAGAACACCTTTGACATATACTTCGGGAAAATCTCAATTGTGCACTTCGTATTAACGCTATCCCATTGATTTCTGGTGTAAATATAGCCCAATAAATGTAGTTTTAGAAATTGCGTGCAAAAATAATGATTTATTTTAAAAGCGACTTGTGTTTTTGGTTCCAATTCATCCTTAAAATTTGTTTATTTGGCTTCCCAAATAACTGAACTATCAAAGTGTGTGCAGTCGATAAGGGTTTTCTGTCTTTTTTTAAGTTAAATTTTGTTGTGTATTTCAAAATAGACATTTGTGTGTGAAAAATCTACAATACCGCTTGTAACTCCGGAAACAGAAAAAAGCAAAATTTTATCGCACACACTTTTAATTGTCAGGCTGTCATTGATAAACTGTGAAAATTCCAGAAAGATCGATTAAAACCAGACCAAACTTTAGTGTTTTGAATGTGTCAAAGTAACCAATTTTTGTTATTAGAGAAAACTACATTTAAAGATTTGGCGGCAAATGTAACAGTGTTTACATTCCTGACCCACCCACTTCCCGAATACATGAAATCTAATTAGCTTCAACCAATCATGTGCTTTGTTGTAATCAGAGACGATGAAAATGGTTTGGCAACTATTGTTGTGTGCAGCTACGGTGGTCACGTCTACACACCCAACCGTGAAAGCTTTGACACGAAAGCAGATACATTTCCCACGAAGGATGAAAGGATAAAAGAACATTTTGCTTCATATCTCCATTAGTTTTAAAGCAATTGAGATGCGGTTTTCACCCAAAGATAGCACTTTTATGGTAGAATTCAGAAATCGAAAATAGTAAAAAACAGAAAATTAAAGCTTTTTTCATATTCTGTAACCTTAAAGCATTAATACACTCAGTTGTAATCACTGTCTTTGGCATTTAGCAGATTTTCAAAGCTATTTTGAAAGTCTTGCTATTCTGTTCAGTCTTGCATTTGCAGTTCACTTGAACTTATTGTTTACCAATCTTTTCACAGTTCGCTGTCTCAGATGTCAAAACACATCAAACACTTATGATCCACTGATGGAAATAATGCTGGACATTAAAGTAAGTTGTGGTGTTACCATTTTTTGAGATAACCACTTGCTCTCAGGACTTTAAATTTGTATCCAAACTAGGAACATCATTTTGTGATAGGGTCAAATTTTACTGTTGCCGTATTGGCTGCTGAAGTGTGCTCTTTCTTACTAGCTTGTTAGAAGCAGTGGGTGGGCCCGGCAGTCTAAACATTTACCTCTATGAAAACCAAACTTTATGACTAATCGCTTTTATTTGCCTTAGTGACCCAAAGAAAGATATTAATATATCACCAATTCCCAGTATTTTAACCCCTTATCAGCTTCCCAACACGCACTAGGCGAGGCACCAACCCTGCTTACATACACACACTCTAGATGTCCTGAATTTGAGATTCAATCTTTCCATAAAGCACTTTCTACAATACATTTTAGCTGGTGTTTATAGTACAGTATTAAAGTGAGTGGTAAAATTTGTCGATTGTTTCACAGTTCAAGCCCTTGATTACTTTAAAAACTTGCAGACTGCAGTTTTTTGCTCTCTTCTGATTTATGTGATGTTTGTTTATGCGAAAATCCTCACCAACAATCAGGTCACTGAATTATTTTTAACAGCACTAACTAAAGGCTGACAAGCTCCAGGGATTAAAACAAGGTTCACAAAATATGTCAGATTTTGTAGGCTGTTTCATGTAGCTCAATGTTTTTGCCGGTTGTCTTTCAAGCAATGAATTCAATTGTATGATTAATATTATTACATTACATGGGATTGGGTGTATTTCAACCAATCAGGCATGTATGGCCTTATTTATTTTTAAACAGGTGCATTTTGGATAAACTAGACTAACCTCAGCCTGCCAGAATACATGAAAATAAAGTGCCATTCAAAACCGAAATAGTTTTGGTGTTCAAACAATACTGAATTAGTGAAAACAGTTTTGCTGATGCTTTGTGTTAAGTTATAATGTGGAAACAAAAATAAGCAGCATTGTCCTAAAACTGCCGATTATCGCCAGTCGGCAGTGGCTATTTTGAACCCTGAGCTCATAGGCTGGTTTGCTTTTCCAAAAGATCTTGTGTGCAGTTGGTTTAAAAAGTCACAGATCTAGATAGTAGTGTGTCAATTTCTTTCTATTTCATGTATTGTCCCCATGTGCAGCATTCCCCATCAGTGATCAGGGCACTGCATCGGTTCACAAAAGCTGAAGTTTTGGATGGTGAGAACCTGTATCAGTGCCCAAGGTGAGTGTGTTGTACTTTTTATCACCTCTTTTATGTTTAAATAAAGCTTTCAGTTATAGAATAGAGGAAAATACCTTCTTTAAGGAGACCAAATTCAGAATCAAAATCTCATAGAAACAAATTACCTCTTTAAGGCCACAGTTTTTAAGTTTTTAGTTATAATTTTAAAAAGAAAATTCAGTATAATTGTAAATTTTTTTAAAGCAATAACTGACATCAAGCACATCGTCAAGTGCTCAACAAGTTATCAATAACCACAACACAGTATTTACATCAGGTATTTTCAAATTTTAATATTTCATGTGCATAAAACGGGTCGGCATAAATAAAATGACAAATCAATAAAAAATTTATTTTTTCCCAAAAGAGGTAAACTTTTGGTCAGTGAGACCCATAAAACTAAAAATTTAAAGGCTGTGGACTTAGTATAAAAAAATCAGTGAATAAAATCAAAAGAACCCAACTGACACAGAGGTTTGAAGTAATTTTCAAACTTAAGTTAAGCCAATGCACAGAGGTTTGAAAGGTGGAACTTTCATTACAGAACTTGCTTTGCTCAGTTTCCCATAATATATAATTTTATACATTAATTTTTTCCTTCATTTATTGTTTACATTGATCTAGTTTTATTAAGATTACACTTCCTCCCCACAGAAGTTCCCCACTTGCCCTCCCCTTTGTAAAAGTAAGCAACTCTAACCTAGATCACTTTATTAAATGGGAATGAGATCAAATATTATTACACTAATTAGTTTCTGAGTGGCATTTTAAAGTAGAGATCTGCAACTCCTCTGCCTCGTAGAAAACTAATGACATTATAATTTTTCCTTTTACTGAGAATAGAGGACAACAAGTGAACTTTATGAGTGGAGAAGCTACAGTTAGTTGGCAAGCAACAGTGGGCAGTGAAGATCTTTGTGGATCTCTTTTAAAAAGGCTTTGCCACTAACTGTTTATGTTTTCTTCATCAATCTCAGGAAAGAGAGAAGACTGTTCACGTTCTACAATTTTGTTGTCACAAAAAAATAAGGAGGAAGAATTTAAATATGAATACAGTTTAACAAGATTTTCTGTTTTGGAAAAGTCCCACTTTTTGTAAAGAAAAGGTAGAAGTTATTAGTCACACTCTTTTATTCACGCACTTCTACAAGATGCATAGAATCAAGTGAAGTTTATAATCTTTTTTTGCTCTCTTTCTCACACAAGGTGCAAGCGGAAAGTGTCCGCACAAAAACAAGTCACCATTCATCGATGCCCAAACATTCTCACTATTCAGCTCAAAAGGTAAGTACAGCACACTATCACTTAGTTGTTTTAGAGTGTGAAAAACCACGAATTAAAAAATGAGGCTATTTGTGGAATTTGTTTCCAAACCACCCAAGAATGAGATCCTAACCATAAAACAGTCCATCCCATGAACTTGTGGTTTCTTTCCTTAGGTCAGGGTTGTGATGATTGTCTGAAAAAATGAAAAACTTTTTAATTATATGTGTTAGTGTTCGTGGCTTTCTTAGTCGCACTTTATCAAAGGGTGTCTTACTCCAAAATTGGTGATGAACAGCCAGATTAGAATGTCTGGTATAAATGTGCACACTACATGACTGTACTTTTTGAAGTACAGTCTTATAAATATTTGTGTCCATAACTTTAGGTTTGACTACAATCAGATGTTTGGAGGAAAGATTTCAAAGGATGTTGATTACACAGAGACTCTTGACCTCAGGCACTTTATGAGTCACAAGGAGGTGAGTAAGGGGGGAGGGGGTGATTACACTGAGACTTTTGACCTCAGGCACTTTATGAGTCACAAGGAGGTAAGTAGGGGGGGGGGAGGGTGGTGATTACACCGAGACTCTTGACCTCAAGCACTTTATGAGTCACAAGGAGGTAAGAAGGGGGGGAGGGTGGTGATTACACTGAGACTTTTGACCTCAGGCACTTAATGAGTCACAAGGAGGTAAGTGGAGTGGGGGAGATTGTGGTTACACCGAGACTCGTAAACTCAGGCATTTTATGAGTCACAAGGAGTTGAGTTTTTTTGGGGGGGTGGACCTCAAAAAGTTATGGAATTTCTCGTTATTTTAAAATCCAAGAAAATTAAACTTGGTCATGAATATTTAGATTTTATTTGCTTGCATATTTGTTTGTTTGCTTGTATTTAATATTTACATTGATTAGTAATAACAGTTAGTTTGCATAGCTATGAAGTCCATTTGCAGGCCACCACAGTAACACACACTTGAACACTCATACACATACACATCTACACAAAGATTTGTTTGCTAATTCCTTGCAGCTCACTATAACTACCCTACCTGACCACAAAGTCTGATGTTTGTTAACTTGTTAAAAACATTGGAAGGAATCTAAGTCTGAGTATTTAGTGGTTGTAACTAGAGCATAGATGTTGTCACAAAACTGTTACAAGTCAACTATTGAGTGTTTTGAATTATTCTTCAAAGCTCTAACATGTTTGAAATTCTTGTTAACAAAATGATTTCAGGGACCCTCAGTGAAGTACAAGCTGTACGCAGTGCTGGTCCACTCTGGTTATTCATCTAACTCTGGTCACTACTACTGCTATGTTAAGGCCCCGAATGGAACCTGGTACCTCATGAATGATTCAATAGTAAGTGCATTAGTGCAATGATAAAAAGTTTGTGGTAATTGTTTGCAGATTATTCAGGTCCAAAATGCTACTTTTTATCAAGTCACCAGCTGGCAACTAGATAAAGGTTTTTGCTGCCAAAGTACATCAAGATTCATACATTCATGGAAAGTTCATGGAATTTGAAAATGCATTTTCCAGGTCAGAAGTCTCAGAAGTTTCCATTTGTGGTCAAATGTTTAGTGCTGTTTGAAAACTTGAAATATTTTCCTTCTCATTGAGCAAAACCATGCCCAAAAAATGCTTGGTTTTCAGCATTTCTTAGTTGTAGAAATTTAAATTGGTCTTTGATAAGTCATTCAAAATTAATGCCCAATGTCTTACATGAACCCTGTACAAGCTTTTAGCTCTAAAAACCTGTTAGCCAGTGCTATTTTTTTGTTCCAATTAGCAACAAGCAGGTTGCAAGTTGGAGAAATGCTTGCTGTAAAACACATTAGTTTATTGGAGATTTTCCAGCCTAAGTCTTACATATGCACATTGTAACCCTACCGAGTCATCACTCATAAGTGCTGTAAATTGTGGGTCACTTTTACTTGACACAGACAGATACACATTAAACCTTTATCCCAATCCTAAGGTTAACTAGATAACTCAAGGAACCAGTGCTTTTTTATGAAGAAAACATTAGTTTTAGGGAAAATTTTATCATACATATTACCTTAAGTACTAATGTTTTGTGTTGTTTTATACTCAACATCCTTCAATGCTTTTGCTGCAGGTTCGCCAAGTTGGTGTCCACACTGTTCTGAATCAGCAAGCTTACTTGTTGTTTTACCAGAGAATTTCCAAGCAATCTTCAGAGGTACAATCCAGTTCATTTGAAAAAGATGATGATAATATGTGTGTGTTGGGGGAATGGGGGGGGGTGACTTTCCTTCACTTTTCTCTCATCATCATCATCATCTTTATTTGTACACGGTAAAAATTCATCAGGCATAAAAATAGGAATTTGTTTACATTGAAGGTCATAATAACATAAGTATACAAGGTATTGTAACCGCTAAATTTACATTATTCTGGTTCTTTCCTACCTATAGATCGGGGGGTGGCAAGTTAGAGAATAAGAGCAGAATGATATGTAGAATATAATAGCCTTTGACTTTACAGTCAAAACTTTGATGCACAAAATACTATCTAAGAAGCAGTATTGACATGATATAGGGGAAAGATGTGGAGAGCTGGGGGGAGGGTTGACTGTTGTGAGCAGGGGTGGCTGTTGGATATAGGGGAGGGGAGGGGAGGCTGTTGGGGGCAAATTGTGGTTGACAAGACAAATCAGGTAAAATCAAAACTTCATTTTGAAGCTTATAAAGCAAGAAAATACAATACAATCAAAATGCTGTGGGTTTACCACTTGCCCTCCCTTGAGTTTAACACTATGTTTGTAAAAAGTTTGTATGTTTTGAGAAGAGTGTCCAATTTATCCACTTCATCAGAATGACTTCACTAGTAGGATCTCCAGTTTTCCTATGTTGATACTTTTCATACAAAAAGAAGTATGGTTGAGAAACGAAATAAAAGAGCTCAATGAAGAGCTCTACTGTTTTCTGCTACTTGAGTCCATAGTGGTATATTGTGTATGACATTAGTGCACTGTGCTGCCACAGATAAATAGATTTCAATCAAACAGTTGTTTTTGTATCTACAATACATTCAGTATCAACTATAGCTCCATTTGGCCTTGTAAATTGTGTGAGTTCTAGCTCTGCTTTCACTCACAATGCACCCATTCTTGGGACAGTGTAGGATTGGGTTGATAACCGTTATGGTGTTATACCACTGCTGCTGGTAGATGCAGAATCCAAACTAATCCATTCAATGCTCTGCACCCTAGTTTAAATAGAACACTTAGTTGTATATAACACTCAAATAATGTCCAAGTAAATGTAATGGAAACAGCACTGTAAATACTTCTTTCAGGAATACCGGTAATGTTTTATGCATTAATTTATTTTATCTCAATTCTAGGTTGTATCGAACACAGGATATCCCCCCAAGTCTCCCTACCAAACTGTTAAGTCACCCTTTACAAATGGCAACAAGAAACCTTTTGCCCCCTCTGGAACGCCCTACACACCAAAGGTTATTGGACAGAATGGTAAGACCTCAAGTACAAGTAGTTTCTTTTCAGATAGCTCATAAGAATCTTCATTAGAAAAAGATGGGCAGAACACGGAAAAAGAAAAAAAGAAGGTGCAAGTTATGGCATTGTATATAATAGTAATAAATGGAGATAGAGATAGAGTGTTTTGTTTCAGTTTATTGTTCATATGATCAAAATTGCTACAAGGAATGGCTTCAGGGCATGCTGACCAGAACAGCTTATCTACATGTAAGAAGTGAAAGTGTTTTCCACAGTCTTGTGCCTGTGTTGTAGAGTTGTTTGCTTGCACGAGTATGTCTTTGAAAAAAGTCTGAACATTGCAACGGTTAAACATTGGTTTCTCTTATAAAAGTGCTGGTTCTTGATGAAAACTTACTTTGGCCACCTTTTTCTCTTTTCTGAATATCTGTCACTTGTCACCTCCATTTTAATGAGGTGGTTGTCTTTTTTCTAGGTTTTCGTTGCTTTAAATGGGAACTCAAAGAACATTTCCTTGATAAATACATTTAACTAATAATATCTGAGGTCATCTTAAATTTTTGTTTACCATATCTCTTTTTTTCTGACGCGGCTTTTTTCCTTTTGTTTTTCTGTTTAATATTCGAGATTTTGTCTTTTTTCCCTTTGTTTTATTTTTAACTTTGATCCCTTTTCGTGATATATATTTATATAATATATAATTATTTACTTAAAATGGAATGGACACCTGACTAGATTAGCTTCTTCATAGTTATTTCAGGTGTCTAACCACTATAGTTCTGTTTTACTGTTACATTTAATTGATTTGTAATGTATTGAAGATTGTGGAAATCCCAATTTAAAAGCGTGACAGAGTACCCTAGCCTTGCTGAACCAACTAACTAATACGTTTTGGCTTACATTAACGGGTTATGTTCGCTGTATCAAGTGACAGTGAGCCCTGAGTTGCGTTACAAAGAACGCAACAATGTACTGTCTTTTTAAAACAATAACGATGGCACCTCACTTGGTATATCGAGTATCGGCCACATTGGCTTACTAAGGAACGATCTTTCTGCTATTTAAGGGTTTAACACCGTTAGATTTCATACTTAGTGTTGTGGTACATGCCAAAAAAACAGCTACATGTACGGTAACAAAGAGTTTCTGCGTTTGCTCTTAGTCTTACAGTAACACACCATTTATATCTCTTTCCACAGATCTTGGTAAACCAGCAAACAAACCTGTCACACCAGTCAACAAACCTGTCACACCATTAAGCAAGCCTGTTACACCAGCTACTACTAACATCAAACCTGCTAACAGTTTTACACCTACACCCCTCGCTCCAGTATCCCAGCGATCCAAGTTCAGTTTCACCATTCCCCTGAAGTCCAAACAGCATCCACAGACACCTGGTAGTTTGGCCAGGGAAACCAAGAAGGAAAGTGAAGAAACGAGACCAGAAAACACTGATAAAGCGGTCTCTCCCATTGCAAAAGGAACCCCAGTAAGTGTTCCCTTTGATTTGCAACACAAGACAGAAAGCTTCACCTGCTCAAAATCTGAGCCCAGCACAGTGACATCGAAAGAAAAATATGATGAAAATGCGAACAGGGTGGCAGAAGAAGAGAGAATTCCACTTAAGAAGAATCATGATGAGGGAACACAGGAGAAGGAGAAGTCGCTGTCACCAAAGAAACCTCGACCTCCTCCATTATTCATCCCTCGGACTGTGATGACCAAAGGACAATCATCAGCCACAGGTTTGTTGTCTCATTCCCCTCCCCTCCACGAACACATTTGTATAATTTCTTCTCTCACTTCCACCAATATTCTTTTATATCTCCCTCTCTACACCAGGTTTTTAATTCTCCTTCCCCTCCCACCACTAACAGGTTTATGTATGTCCTTCCCCTCCCCTCCACAAACATATCTTTATAACTTCTCTTTTTCCCTCCACCAACAAGTTTTTGTTTCTCCACGTTGCAGTTAATTCTGCCCCTGCAAAAGCCACAACTCCATGGGTTGTCACACCGAAATTACCAAATGAAATGAAATTTGGACCCATGTCACCTCCCCCCGGGGGCAGTGTTGCTCCACAGCAGTCACCAATGTCAGCGGTTTCAGATGTAAGCACGTCGTCAAGCATTGTGGGAAAGTCTGGTGATTGGACAGTTTTTGAGAAGACTGCTAATGGTGGCAATGCCCGGCCAAAAATTCCTGAAAGACAGCATGCAGGCTGGAAGGTGACCAAGGTAACAGTCGAATATAATATAGACACGGAGGGAAAGAGAAAAGAGAGCAGTAGTGACAAAGAGAAACATAAGAAAAAGAAGAAGAAGAAGAAGCATAAGAAGGAAAAGAAAGAAAAAGAGGATAAAAAGAAGAAGAACCAGGATGTTAGTGACTGTGAAGAAGAAGAAGAGAAATCAAGAAAGAAAAAGAAGAAAAAGAAAAAGAAGGAAAGAAGGGATACTGCGTCGCACAAGTCAGATGAAGAAGAACTGCTGGAAACGGAGGAAAGGCCGAACAAGCGGAAAAAGAAGAAGAAACACAAAGAAAAGTGTGATAGTTCGGGAGAAAAGAAACCTCGATTAGTTGACTACTCCGATGACAGTGAGCAGTCACAGAGCCTAGAGGGTGATGTGATCAAAGGTTCAGCTAGCAGTGCTCTCAGTAGCAAAGGTAACGCGAAAAGGATTTGTCCAAAATTTAGCAATTGATATAATCGATGAGTTTGATCAGGATATCGTGCTTTGTCAGTGGCAGCTAATATATTGTTTGCTAGTTCCAAAGGCAGAGGCGAATAACGGATCTGTGCGATACTAGTGTAGTAAATCACGCTGTTTTACAATAACTGAGTTCGCTAATTGTTTTGTCAATCACCCTTTTAAATTTCACTAGTTGTTTATTTTTTTCAATTTGCAAGCTCTCTTTTGGAACTGGCCCAGCCATCGCCACAATTATGCTCATTGTCTTAAAAATTCGTTTACTGACTAACAGACACACTGACAGACCGGCATTAAACATGCATACAGAGACAATGATAAGACGATAGGTCGAGAGTCAGACGAACAGGCAGAAAGACAGACAGACAGACACAGGCAGTGAAAAAAGAAAGGGAATAGGCCAATGAAAGGTGGCCTTGCGAAAGCAGCGATTGGAAAAATACATTATTACTTGAACAATGTTTTTCGCCGAGAAACTGGACAGACTGTTCCACACGGAAGAAAGACACAGACTTTCAGAACAATTTTAAAATAGACTGTACAAGCATGGATCACTTACATGCATAATATGTCTCATGCGGTGGCCATGAATAAAAGCATTGGGACGAGGCCAGAAAGGCGGAAAAACGGCAAATGTATGAGAACTCGGAACCCAACTCTACTTGAAATTATTGTTTTAAATAGCCACTGGAGCGTATTTATGGATAAGTGTACATATGCTGCTGACAAGAGTACCTGTGGGTTTCTAGTTGTTTGCTTGTCAATACATCTTGACAAATGAAAACTGTTGACTTCGTGACTTTCACTAAACATATGTTGAAACGTTTTTGCTACACAGCAAAGGTTCGAGTCTGGGATGAGAGTATTCAACATGGCAAACACAGAAGGGCCACGTGGGATGGGTCACGTGACTCTTCAGCTGTCAACGAGCTGCTTAGTAACGGGAATGGCGTACACGGATATGGAAACGCAGGTTGGTTGTTGCCTATGTGCTGAGTATCACATCCTGGAATAAAATTAAAGGTTGGGCGACATTATCGTAACCACCGTCGTTGTTTTCAAATTCATCACAGTTGGGATCATCAATGAACTGTCATCATCATTATTATTACCGGGGGGTATTCGCTTTCTTGACCTGACGGGGATGATCGTCGTAACTTTTAGGGGTTAAAATACTGCGGTTTTTGTGACTGGGTGTATCGGGAAGAAAATGGGAAAATGGTAACTTTTAGGGCCTTCAGTCTTCGACATTTGACTTATGGCAGTATTTTCAAAAACTTTTCAAGGTGAAATTTAATCGATGTTTAAACATATCTTCCTATTAAATGCACAGTTTTCCATCGTCTGTTTCGGTGTAAGTCTTTGGTAACTTTTAGGGGATAAAATTTTCAGGGGCCTCACCCACATTGGCAACGTTTAGGGGTGTTTTTCAACAATATCGACGATCGTCACCGTCATATTTATTTGGGAGTCCCCCCCCGGGCATTATTACTTCTGTCATTGAAATGAATCTTATCTGTTTGTATTCATGACTTCGGCTTGGCTATGTTTCCATCCTGATGGAGTGACGGATGTTAACAGTAAGGCTCTACTCTGAGAACAAAGTATTCCATTGAATTCTTTGAACAATAACATTTACAATAACCGACACTTTTTAACAATATGCTATTGCATGTTCTTTACGGATGTTCAGTTTAAGAATAAAAGTTTTGGTTATTTGTTTTGTGTTTTTATCCAATGGGATCTTTCCTTCTCAGAGCAGAGGTCGACTCGCTGTTAACGCTACTCGGTCGGGACTCGGTCGAGCTAGGGTTTCGGTTGGGGAACTCGGTCGAGCTTGGGTTTCGGTTAAGGGACTCTGTCGAGTCTTCGATGGAAGTTTAACTAACTTGGGTCGCAACTAAAGAAACATTAACTTCTTAATTTGAAACAAGAATTGCAAAATGCTGAAGCTCAAGATAGTTCAACTACTCGGCGGTAATTGTTGTATTTCTTGCAAGGCAATACTATCCGACGATGAGAATTGTAATATTTTTTAAATCGTGCTATTTTACAAGTGAAGTGTAGAATTGTGCGACAGCTGAGCACAACTTGGAACGAGCCATTATAATTTTTAAGGTAACCGTTTCAGTTTTTCGTAATTAACTTCGTTACTACGCATCGGTTACCCACAAACCTATCAATGGAAAGCTTATAAAACTACCTAGATAGTGTTGAAGTTTTTTTTTAAATTTTTGTTTGTACACGAATGTGAGCTTCATAATTCAAACTAACCCTTTCAATTCTAGACGTCAATGCAGCTGTCAGCTTCAATTTAGGCCGTTTGTATCAGTTTTAGTACCATTTGCACTCTTATTCCACCCTGGCAATTTTTGATTGAAATCGTCTTTAGTTTTCTGCAGGCATTTGAAGAAAATTCCCCATTTGCAGCATACAAAACTGCCTTGTTTGAGTCATAAAACACTGCACGTCATACAATGTTACTTCCAGTAAAAACTTTCGTTCGTCATGTATTTCGCAAAATTTTAGACGTATCTTAAAACTGTTTTGACTTATAAGTTCATTCGATGTATATTCATATTCTGCGAAAATCTCGATTTCGAAGTTTTAATCCGCCCCAACGTTAACGTTGACCTTAAAAATATAATGTTGTTGACGTTTGGATTTGTGATAATTTAAAATTAATTTGTTACAAATGTAAAGTGCATGATGTAGAGAAGTAACGTGATGAACGTCAAAAAACTCCTAATTATGAAAACTCAACAGTACATTGTACGCACGCTCACATGTCACAAGATACGGCATCTTTTTGCTAACGAGTCTGTGCAATGACGAGTCTCGCCCTTGTCACATTTCGGATCACACTTGACACAGAAATCTTGCACGTCCCCATCAAGGAGCCCATCTTCTAGTTCTTCCTGTGTCTGTCGATATCCAGGACAGATCATGAGTGCTGTTAAACAGTTAAACCCAGCGTTTAACCATAAATAACAAGCGATCACGATGTACAACAACCCCTCAAACGACGAGATAGGGATTAACATAGTTTCTCCATCTCACTCAGTGTCTTCATGGGAAGGTGGTGTTAGCACCGTGAACAAGAACGATGATGAATCCCACGCCAATAGAAAACGACAGAGGCGCGACTCCTGGGATGACGAGTACGATAAGGGAGCGGTATGTGTCGACCTGAGCTGTTATTTGCGGGTGAAAATGCCCAGTGCATCTTATAATTCCTTTTCTAAATGTGCTTCGTTTTCTATAGCAATGATCTGTTGCAGTTTAAATTTTAGCGAGGGTGGTGTTAATTTTGTTCTTGTTCAAAACTAAGCAATGAAGAGCTTTAAATTGGCCTTGAAAGAATAAATTCTATTCCGCAAATTTATTAAACCCATTTCTTAATGTATGTGCAAGTCGTATTTGTTTTAATTCTTGCCTTGCTTTGCCTTCTCTTGCCAGTGTTATGTAGATCCAATAGTTTGTACCTATGAGTTATTTCATGCTCTAATTTTACAGGTGAAGAAAGTAAAAAGCAAAGATAAGCCACAAAGCAAAGCGCGGGAGCTCAACTACAATCCCTTCCAAAGAGAGCATGATTACAAGAAGAGTGAGAAGAAAGTAAGCTTCTAAAGATGATTTTTAAGGGTGCGGGTCTCTGACTGTCAAGTGAAAAATCACCACGTGCCCCCTAGACACCCCCCTGCCTCCGTCCTCCCTCTATGTGTCTATCCAGAGGGTATGTCGTGTATTGTACTATACTTCAACCTGTTCCTCAATAACTCTTGTGCCCCATGTTAAAATCATACCGAGTTTGTACAGATCATGCAAAACCTGGAAAGTATTGGACTTTAACTATTTCTGTATTGTCATTGAATATACGTTTTTGCTAATTTGGATTAAGGTTGGGTCTTTCAGTCCCTGCTAAACGTATTCCGTGTTCGTTCAAGGCAAACAAATGGACTGGAGTAGTTGGCTTTAGTTTTGGAGATGTTGACGAAAATCTTTTCAATACAGTGGTAAAGTAGTTTTTCATTCTTGAAGCCTCAGCTGCGTGCCCCCTAACCCCCTCCCCCGTCCCTGCCTCCGTCCTCCCTCTATGTGTCTATCGAGAGGGCATGTCGTGTATTGAACTATACTTTAACCTGTCCCTCAATTACTCTTGTGCCCCATTCACACCAACGCTTAAACATGTTTTTACAAGAACTAGCAACTTGAAAAATTCTGTTTAATTAAACATGTTTGTGTTTGAATGTAGCATTGGTCAAATGACTAAGCAAATCGATACAAGTCAACGCTTAAATTGGCCACCGACTTCGACATGGATTTACGTGCACCTATTTTGAACCAGTTCAAACTCTAGACCAGTGGACGCGAGTTCCTTTCGTTTCCTTTGACTTGAAAACGAATGAAATATCGTGTCCATTTTATCACTCATCGCAAGGTCTGTCACATTCTGACTCTTTGTGTAGGCCAATATATGTGTTAGCTTCAATAAGTGCTTTGACCTAACTTGGGTTAAGCTGCCGGTATAGTTCAGTATCAGACCGATCCCATTCATACCCCATAGCCTATATCCCGATTCCGAAATGTTGCAAAACACCAATTAACAACCGATTTTCTCCCTTCAGGGATTTCGCCACAACTTCTCAAGAGCGCTACAGTCCTCCCATGGGCACTCTCACAGATCCCAGGGATATCGCCGGCTGTCTTCCGTCACGTAAAGTGGACCCCATAGAAAAGTCTCTTTTATGCTGAGTTTTAACAGCTTATTTCCGAAACACACTTCAATTGACCACTATCGAATTGTGCTTGAGTTCTTACGAACAATAACCTGAAATCGAGGCTTCGTACGAGAAGAAAAGAACGTAGCCTCGATTTCAGGTTATTGTTAGCGGGAACTGCAGCATAATTGGCAAGTGTCTAATGGCCGTATCAAAAAAGATGGCGGTTGTATATTTTACCACAATACCTTGCGAGCCTAACTCAGGCAGAAGACACGAAAAAAACATAAGGATTTTGAGGGAAATCCATCCCGGTACCAACAACATTGTGCCGTGGTGTTTGAAATTTTCATGGGGATACTTAGGGTTTTTGTATGCTGAGAGTTATGGGTAAAAGTACCATCTTTTTTAGTACGGTCAATTCTCGCGGCGAAAATATTTTATAGTCGAGGTTTTGGAGAAGAAAAATATGCCTCGACTTCAAATTTTTGCTTTCAGGAAGTGACGCGAAACCTTTCGGAAGTGCTTAAAAATACTTGTTATATCAACACGAACTTTAATACTATTTTAAATGCTCGTTTCAACTGAGTTGTATTTCTCGTATGGGGCAACTGCTTGCTACTGAATAAGAATTTCTGTGAAATTTATAATTTTAAAACTTAATTATAGTTATGAATTTATTAGAGCAGCTTTGCAGCAAGTCACAAGTTGTTGAAGGGAGTGTTTAGAATTTGAGAACATGTTTTACAGCATGAACTAGCAAACAACTTTTTTTAGAATGGCAATGGTTATTGAATTAAGTAGTATTTAATTCTAGAAGAGTTGAGTGCTTCGATCCTGACATTACCACATGCGAACATTGCTTATTAGTTAAGTTAATCACTTTGGAAGCACCGTGTCTTTTGATTCAATGATACGGTAGCCCTCCTTATTTCAACAACTTTTGAAAGGAAAAAGTTTGACAAAGCAGAGGTTAGAAAAAATACCGTAGTACGATGCTGATAAACAGCGACAGTTTCGAGGTAAAGGATATTAATGTATTCAAGTCACTAGGAAATTTTTCTAACCAAAATATTCTGTCTCGGTATTGGATTCCTCCTATACGAGACCCGGCTAAAACCGGTCACAAACGTTTATTGGGTCTCGTCGTTGGTAGAGCAGTGGTCAAGGCCCTCGCGTGAATTTTTAGCAGCTCTCGCCGGTCAGAGCGGAAACATGATTAACCCACGGAATCTTTTAGGGCAGCTGCATTTCGTTTCAGAAATGACGGGCTCGAAAAGTCAAGAATTATACCAGAATTATTACCGTCTATTTGCTTCAGTCATGTTTCCTATACAGCCTTCACGTAAATAAGTTGAACAAAAGAATCTCTTCTCATGGATGCTTTGTGCACTAGTACATGCAAGCACCCAATGTCATTTCATATTAATGCGTTCGAAATTTAACCCCTTTACACTGTAAAACCATAGCCAAAACTTGTTTTACTCTAGTTAATAATTCTTGGATTCAGTTTTTGCCATTGAGAACCATAGATACATGCTCTTTATCAAGAACCAGTAACTTTCGGTCAAGGCTGGGTTGTTCTTGACTTGTGGCCGCGATTTAACCCTTAATTTTTCTTAAACTTCTTTTTTTTCCCAAATTGACTACAAAGATGGAACTGACCAGTGGTTACATAAAGGAAACTGAAATTATGAGCATCAAGATAATCTTGATGGATTAAATTTAGTTATACCGTAATATTGTTGCAAAATTGAAGAGTTTCTAAACAAAACTGACGTTTCATCGTACGTGTGTGGAACGCATAGGAGCACTCCGGTTTTTGTTACCGCTTTCGGCTAATTTTGAAAATATCAAAAGAGCGGTTAGAATGTTATTATGATGAACTAACATGCACATCTTCCAATTAAATAAAATTCTTAAATTTGTTTTGATCAAATTTTCAACCTTAGCTTTTCCTTAATTTTTGGGCCAATCCCAGCCTTGGTTTTCTAATAAATGTTGTTCTATTTTAAAAAGCGTGTATTGGATTTGTACACCACCTATTGACTTCCAAGTGTTAATATTTATCATATCGGTGTCCTATGCCGGAATATTGAATGCTGCATGCTACATCATAGTGTTAGCTTTCGAAAACATATAAATCAGATATAAATACACTCAGCTCAGGAATCACAAATGATACTGAAGGAAATAAAATTGTTCTCAATGATAAAGTCTCTGTTCAAAACGCTTCCCGTCATAGACTGCGTCAAATGTCGAGCTTGAGACAGAGAGGGCTCTTATCAAGGCCAAAACAACGAGCTTACGCCAACAATGTTGGCAGTTAATGCGTTCTTTAATTTGCATGCACCACGCAACAAGCGCCCAACAGTTCCCAACGTTGTTGGACTTACAGTGTTAAAACTTGTTGAGTCCGTTTGCATGGGCCTTTATGACCATTTCGTCAAGTCCTCGCGGGAAGATATACTCACTCGGTTGTTTGAAAAAACGTCTCTAATTCGATGAACGGACCTTTGAGCTCGGCCATAGTGAACCAAATTTCTCAGTAGGATCCAGTACATGCATCTATAACTGATAACACAACTCATTTTTATTGGACATCAAAATATTTCCCATTACGAACTATCGTATTTGCCGGCCGTTCATACAAGCACGGGGTGTTTTAGTAACTGTGCAAAGGTAATGATCAAAAAAGTCAGAAACAAAGTTTCCGTATTCTTCAAAAAACCAAATAGACGTCAGACCACATCGTTTTCATTGAGTTCTTTCTCATTTTTACTGACTTTTCCCTCCTAGTTTCATCTTATAGATAACGTGATAACAAGCTCAGTTTAAAATACAAGAGCTGACACCTATCATATCGGCCTGTATCGAAGTCAATGAAAGCCAGGGGCGGATCCAGGGTGGTGGAACGGGTGACTATAGTCAATCCCCCTCCCCTATTTTGAGCTAACATATAAGAAAAATAAAAGAAGCAAGCTCCCAGCACAGATATTTTTGTGATCAAGCAATGAGAGTATAAAACATGAAACGTGAAAGGGGGTCTCGGATTAAAGGCATATTTTCAAAGATGAGGACAAAAACATCAAAAGAAGCCATTGTTGTAGTGTCTTATTGTTAGTATAGCTATCAAGAATCCAATCTGTTAAAAGTCTTATAAAGAAACTAACTAATTTCCCACTTCTAGATCAGCAAGTATTTAGCAACGGACCGACTTATTTTTCTTTGTCCACACTTTCTCCAGTCTTTAATTCGCCCAAACCCGCAAGGAGAGCCTGCTCGCGGGCTAGTGACAACGTGTTTTGGCTATTTTCAATCAAAAATTGCGGCAAATCCACGGACAACAGTTACTCTCACTGACACCTTTTCTTCAACACTTATCACTCGTGCCGTAGGCGGTGAATTTAGGTTTCGGTCCGAATTTTTTTTTTATTTTTCGTGTTCCATTCATGTTATAATCTATTTTTTAAAACTAAGATTAAGTTACCGATCTATACTGAAAAACTCTCACATAATGTATTCAATTTATAAATAGAAACTGTGAATCTGGTGTGCGCATTAAAAGACAAAGTGATCAACTTTTAGGTCTTAGCGGAAGTAGGCTGTATGTTATTAGGTAGTACAACTCTGGGCTTTAAAGAACAATTTGATTGCGGACCTTTGGAACTAGTTCTTGTGTAAGTATTTACACCTCCACCTCCCTGGTATTTATGAGTCTTTCATCTGTGCGGTATAAAATTGTAAAACTACAACATTGTGTTCATCGCGGACCTGGTCGGCGGGGTTTGTAGGTACCTACTAGAGTGCTGTATCCAGTAGCCTGTAGTGTTTTTAGATCTTGTAAATAAAACGTTTGGTAGTGTTAAACTGCTTTCGAGTGATTTAAAAGTTCGGCCTAGTTTTTTTGCATGCGTCGAAAGCTGCACTTTATCGGGGATGTTATTGAAAACAATAAAATGAGAACGCCAATTAGTAAAAAGAATAAAAAACTTATTAAAACCATAAAATAGTTATTTTTTAGGAAAGCAGGATACAATGTTGTAAGCGAAATAGTACAAACAATTTTTGATACGGAATTGTTCAATTTGAAAGCTTCTGCGTTTAGTTTTTTTTTCGGGAATGTCAGAAGTCATAAAGTTAGGAAACTGGGCACTAGGTCGGTTTTTTCTAGATAGACAAGCCCAAACACTGTTTTAAAAAAATAAATTGTGTAACATTCTTCAATCTAAAGAAACTACTAAAAAATACCTTGGAGACAAAGTAGCGTAAAAAGCTTTGCATTCAAAGTCATTTCCAAAATAAGTACGGTTTGACCTATAAAGTACAAGGAGAGCGAGGGAAGGGAGAGGGGGTGAGGGCGCCGCGTTTTCCCAGCCACACACCGGCGAAAGAGCAGAAGACAAACCGATGCAAGAAGATGATTTTCCACACGCCTAGCTTTTATAGTAATATAGTAATACACGCTTTTTTTTATAAGAACAAACTTTATAAGAACACCCAGGCTGAGATTGGCCCAAAAATTAAGAACAAGCTAAGAGCAATCACCAGGCTGAAATTTTGATCAGAAAAATTTAAGAAAGTTTATTTAATTCTTGTACACAGAATGAGATGTACATGTATAAAAGATTTGTTACCATAAGCTGGGTCATCGAGTGCTGGAAGAGTGATAAGTAAGCTTGTGACGTTCGCGGAAACGTATACACAGTGTCAAAGTTTTTCGCCTCAGTACAGCAGTATGAAATAATAGCAAGTATGTATTTCTTAGCGTCGTTTTATTTTCCCGTGTAGAATTACCAGAAAATAAGAAAAATATTAAGAACAATTTGAGGCTGAAATCGCCAAATATATAAGAACAGGCCAGGCTGAGCTGAAAGTTACTGGTTCTTACAAAAAAAAGTGTGTACACAAAATCTGAATGCAGGGCTCCATACTAGACTACATTCTATAGCTTACCCGCATATCAGACTTCTTGAATCGTATGCATTATTTCGCAGCGGGAAGGATAAAATCAAACAAGAAGCTACTGGTAGCTTACACTCGGGCCGATTGATCAAGTCTTTGTTAGAATCTGAGCATAGTACAGCGGACATGGTCTGACATGAAACCAATGAAACTAACAGT
>JAOBRG010007129.1:5701-24020 GCA_027574985.1 Umimayanthus nakama | reverse complement strand
TTGGGTTAGGGTTATTTTCCCAAAATCTTGTAAAGTATTGTATGCATAATTAAGTACGCCCCAATACGGAAATTTTACCGAAACCAGTTTAGCAGATCTAACACATGGTGGAAACCTGGCTGCTTCACCTCCAAGCGTAAAAGTTCTTCCCCACCTAACAGTAACACTGTCCAAGTCATTTTTGTTTGGTAACCAGACATTTTGTTCCCAAGACCATTTAAACCCTAAAGATTTGTTCCCGTCAAAATCGTTCCTAACACAAAACAAGAAAATTAAAACATGTCAAACCGTCCAAACTGTTAAGAGTTAAGTTGTAGTTTCAGCATCTGTTCATTTTTATTTATCTGATTTATTACACATTTACAAGCACAGCAAGTTGTAGTTTTAAAACTGTAAAGCTTAGTCAGTACAGCCAGACAAAGAATTATATCTTGCTTTCCTACAGTTTTAGGAAAATGTTATGGTTCTGTAAGTTGTTTAAAAATAAACAGCATTTTGAATAAACACCGCCCTCAAATAAATGCCGCCCTCGATTAAACCTTGCATTCAAATCAGGAAAAATTTAATAAATGCATCGGCGTTTATTCAAGGAGCACAGTAACTGCAACTTAAGAGTTTTCTCTCAAACAACTTTCAAATTAAATCACTATTTAAATCAATGTTTGAATAAAATTTGTATGGACGGTTTGCTCGCATCACTGCACTTTGAATTGTATAAGTTAAGAAGAACGTTGTAGAAGATTCTCCTCTTTTTCTTCATGCTCGCTAAGAAAGAAATACTGTTTTTGGAATGATTGCAAGGGTATGGGATGGGAATCACTGGAAAGAAAAAACCCAAGACTGGGAACAAATCACCTGGGAACAAATCGTCCTGGGAACAAAATGTCCTTTATCCTTTTATTTTATAAAAAGTTTACATTTCAAAGCATTTTAGTTTGATTCTGTCCACAATTTTCTTTTATAAAAATAACTTTCAAAAGCATTGCAGTTTGATTCTAAACACTAAACTGAAGTCACTCAATCGAAGTTGACTCATAGACAACCATTACTTGTGGGTGACTGGCAATTTAAACTCTTATGCAGGGCTCGACAATAGGACGGGTCTGACAGCCCGGAGGCACTTTTTCCCCTTTAGGTCTAGTATTGACCAACAAGTTTTGAAAAATGGTAGTCCAATAGGGTTACTGACTAAGTAAATTTGAAGGACTTTGTGTTACATAGATGAACTGCCAAGACTTTGGTGAATGGAGGTCGTCTACTAGAAAGAAGCAAAAACTGGACACCAAACTCAACTGCATTTGCTGAAATGAGCAGTTAAATAACAAGGCCGGTAAAGGGGAGGGGCTGGGCAGGCTACAGCCACCTAACTTTTTTGAAAATTTTAAAGAGCTACTGAGAAAAAGGTGTTTTCAGCCCCCCAATTTTTGAGTCACTAGTCATACGTGTACCCCCTCTCCCCCCTCATCCGCTGCACATCTACTTTCATATGTTACTACTGCAAAATCCTACAGTTTTAGCTCCAGACTGATAATTCAAACATGTCCACTGGAACATGTCTTTTTGTGTTCCTCTTCACATCATTGATATGCAAGTGTGGTGTTTGAAATTGACATATCATTTATGGGGGGAAACTAATTCTACAAAAGTACTCATGACAAATCCTGGTAAAACCAAATTTAGTTATTTAAACAAACAAAAACCTATGAAAATGTTTGCATAATAGAATTATTGATAAACACTATGTACATGTATGTCAGTAGATGCCAACTTATCCTTATCTGAGCAAATCTGTAAAGTTGAGTGTTTTCCTTAAAGAAAAAGTAGCTTATTTTTTTTGTTAATTCCACAGGTGAAGATGATGATGATGATGGTGCTGACAGCAGTGACAGTGAACAGACAGAGACAAGGTCAGCAGGTACAAACTCGGGGACAAGTTCTCCAGCTCCCAGTACCAGGGGGTTTGGTGGCAAGAAACTTTTCAAAGGTGGAACATTGTCCTCGGTACAAACCAGTGCAATGAGTAAGTAAACAAAGAAAGTACTTACTGTACTTAGTTCAGTTTGCAGAAACTTAAAATATTAATGAGATCCAACTTTTCAAGTACCCCTAAGTTTCGAATACCATTTCTCCTGAATTTATCGTACTCTATCACTACAGGTTATTATATAGTTGCAAGCTCTTAAATACTCAAATGCAGTGGCATACAAATTCAAATACTCTTCACTGCAGAATTTACTTTTTTGCTTTCAGGGAATTTGAGATAAACTATTTATTTTTAGTTTATAACAGTTGGTGAATATTACATTCTGAAGTTTGTGTAAATTGGTGCAAGTAAAAAGAGAGCAAAAAAGCTTTTATCAGTAAAATTGCATGCTCAAGCAATTAGAAAATGCATTGGGCAAAATGCCCTATGATACATACATGTATTTATATTTAACAATTTTAATAACTATTCCACGAATGCATTCTGGGTATGAACTTTTAGATAGATATTTTTTGTCAATGCCAAAAAAACAACTTTTTGCACATCAATCAGCAAAAAGTATAGTTGTAGACTTTGCAATCACAGACTAAAGTAGTGGGAAAGAATTTTACAGCAAGTACCTTTTCCAAAAATATCCCTGTGCAAGCACTGCAGTCTGAAAAGTGGGGTGGGCGCTTACTCGAGCATGGGCACTCACTTGGTCAAATATGGTAACAGTTTCACAGGTGGACCTCATACTTCAAATCATGGTCATGAAAATACTAACAGCAGTGAGTACCAGCTATTTTTCATTAATAAATAATAATTATCTAGATATACATACCTGTACAACATATTTGCATAGTCACGTTTTTCTGTTATTCATTTTAGGCTCTCAACATTTCTCCAAAACCTTACAAAAGACTGCTGGAAAGTAAGTTAGCACATACATGTATTAAATTGTTATTACTACTAAATTATGTTTTTTTATTATTTTTTCCATTATTTAATACCAGGACTTCTACATGTTTTAGGGAGATTAATTTACACCAAACTCCTCCTGAAGGCAAAAAATGTATTGTACCAATCTATGTTGACCACAAAACTGTTTACAGCTAAAATTAATACTCCCCAACACAGAAAAAAACAGTTTTTTGCAAAACTAGACTTCTCATGTATTTTGAGAGGCCAATCCACGATCAGCAGACCCTATACAATACATGTTGAGCCAAGGATACTGTTTAGGGACCTGGCTAAGCTCAGCGATTGACACCTTTTTTTCATGCACCTGCTCAAGCTGTGTTAGCTCACCTCTTCTCCTCGAAGTTGCCTCGCACCTATATAGTGAGGGTGTATCAGTGCAGTCTGTCCATAGCACACGGTTCTAGATGTAGAGGAGTGTCTGATGTTGGTCTTCATGTCGTCTTGGATTCTCCTGCATGGTCTGCATCAGTTTCACTTCCCAGGGCAGAGTTAACCATATAAATCATTATGTAAGCTTATTGGGCAAACTGTAGTCATACATCTAGATCAGTCAAAAAATGTTGGCTTTCATGATCATGGCCTCAATACAGCTCACCTTGGCTCTAACCAGGATCTCAAGGTTTGTGACCTGGTCTTGGCAGCGAATGTCGATGACTGACTGCAGGCTTTTTCATGTGAAACTTCAATCTCCAGTTGCGTCAAGTGCTTTTTGTACATGGTCCACCTCTCACATTTGCCGAGGTAGCTGGTGAGAACGATGGCCCTGTGTGCATCTTTATCTTTTGTGGAAAGCTGGATGTTGTGATGATTCAGGATCTGAGTGATGAGAAGAAAAGCTTGACTGGCCTTGCAGATCCTGGTATTAATCACTTTATCCAGTCTGCCATCAATGTTAGTAATGCTGCTGAGGTGCTTAAAATTTGCCACCATCGCCGCTGCAGGGTATCCTCGATGGAAATGCATTGGGGGGGGGGGGGGAGGATGGAGTTGGATGCTGGTTTGAACAGCACTTCTCCCTTGCTGAGTCTGATTGTGAGGGCGAAAGGATGAGAGGCTTCTGTGAACAGGTTCACAACGAACTGGAGGTCAGACTATTTGTGGGCCATGAGAGTACAGTCATCATCAGGAAGCAAATAGAGCTTCCAGAACAGACTCCCCCATGACCTACCAGTAAGTCTTGCCATGCAGCTGATAAAGGTCAAACAGCATGTCATCAAGTCTATATCACAAGTACACTCAAAGGTCCAATGGTCGACAGGGCTGGTTTGATGAGAATCATGAGTGCAGTGTATTACATAGTTACTGTAATACTAATCTGCCTTTTGGTTGCAGGAATTTTGGTCAGTGGGAAAAACACACTAAAGGGTTTGGAATGAAAATGCTGCAAAAGGTAATTTAAAATAAGCTTAAAACTTACAAGTACATGTTATTTGGTGGCAAGGTAACCAAGTTACAAGGGACCAACAAAGTTAAAATCACTGTAAAACCTGTGTGAGTCTTTTAGTAAGAAACAGGGAACACTGTAGACACTGGCTAAGATTTAGAACTCATTTAATATTTGGAGATTGGAATAATGTCAGGACTGAGCATTGATTTATTTGTTAATGTATGTATTCACAATCATAATGGCTTTGAAAACATTTTAAACAATCACTGACACTTTAATCTATATTCTAGTAAGCAATAAACAAATAGAACAAGTTGTTATCAGCAGTATACAGTAAATCATTTTGTACAAGTAGTCACATAGTATTAAACTAAGTACCACTATAAGTCTTGTCAGTGTTTAAAGTTCAAGTTACCATTATACAGTGTACCTTATTTTGTTACATTCTCTCCTCAGATGGGATATCAGCCTGGCAAAGGTCTGGGAAAAGAGGGCCAGGTGAGAAGAAACAGATCTTAAAGACTTCAGTCTGTGACGCTTGATTACTGGGACACTTTAAAATTGAAACACTAATATTCGTATCATCAGTTTTAAAAAAGATACTTTGATTGATTAATTTATATTTTAAAAAAATTGTATTTAGGGTTAGGGTACATACAGGTGTACATGTACAGGAACTAAAAGGTTGAGCATTTAAAGTAGAAAATAACACAAGTTTTCCATCTCTTATCGTGTGCATATTTTTACTCATGTCCTCAGTGTTTTGTGCTCTTGGCTTGTCAGCTAGTCTTGCATTGTAATATGTGTTCGGTCATGTAGCATCTGAAAGTCCAAGTATTTATGTCATTTGACTTAAGTTAACACAGCTGTAACAATACCGAAGTTTAATACAAATTTTATTTTGGACTGAAAGTGTGTTTCTTTCTCAGTTGTGACTTAATCTTCTTCTTCTTACACTTTCATTTAAAATTAGTTTGGTTGGTTGTAAGATGAGGTTCAAAATTCTCCCAAGTTGTTTACAGGTGGTTTGTTGAGATAGGTAGGGAAAATTTGTCAGTGTACATCATTTGCTACTTTTGGGGGTTTGGAGATACATGTAGTTGCCCTCCCCCTCTTCCCTTCTATCCAAAGGGGTCTGTGGAAAGGGTACATATTTTGACCTGCACCTTAAGCCTTTTCACTCATGATATTGTTTGGCTGAGTATCAGATGTAAACTGTTTAAATTTTTGCTCAACAGGGCAGAATACAGCCAGTGGAGGCTTTCAAGCGAGAAGGTCGAGGTGCCCTTGGGAGATACGGAGCTGAGAGATCAAAGCAAGAGGTGAGGTTCTGGTGGCTATTTCAGGGTTTACAAAACTAGCGATTTGTGAAGGAGTCAAGTTTTAGGTTAAAGAGATACAGTACTGCTTCAGATTTAGTTGAACTAAACATCTGTAACATGAGTTCCTTAGATAAGCATTCTGGCTCTTGAGCAAATGGTTTAACAGGATGATACAGTATGCTTGTATAAAAAGGAGTGTTGTAATTTTCCACTGACCTTTGAAATGTATAGTTTTCTGGGTTTGTGCTGTAATATTGTGCAGACAAATGATCCATGCTGTGGTGTTACTTTCATTAAAAGTAAGACTATTTCAGGATCATTGTGGGCTCATCTTGGTAGCGGGGCCAAGAACCTTAACAAAATTAATGTTAACTTACATTATTTTGTACCGGTCTGTGAAAAAAGAGTTTGATCAGTGAAAAGTCAGAGATTTTGTTTTTTACTGGGACTGGGAAACCTTGGCTGTGTTCTATTGTGTTCCATAACAAACATTTTACTTAATTGTAATGAAGCAGATGTTTCATTGATTTGTACCACGACTTAACTGTATTGAGGAAAACAGCGAATCTAAATTGTTACTTGGTGTTTGTTTTGGTTGCAGATGATGATTCGTGATGAGGAGGAGGAGGAGAGGAAGAAGTTCCAGGAAGAGTTGCATCAATGGAAGAAAACCGAACAGGTACAGTTCTGTAGTTTCCATATAAACAGGGAGAATTTTGTTGTTCATATATCCTAGTAAAACTGCTGTTTATATCTTTTGCAGTATCCTCATTACCAATTAACTTATTTTTTGCGGATAATGTAAAGATAATTTACAAGCTGATAAACTTGCTGGGGATTAAGTGGTTTACCTTTGCGTTTTTTAAAATAATCATATGCCTTGGTGTAATGAAAAGCTCATGCCGCTTTTAGTTTGTACTTATTACATAAATCACTTTACAGACAAGATTGGCAGTATCAGTGAAGAGTTTGTTGAGCGGCTAGTCAGACATCTTCGCGTGAGCAAATCAGTTCAGAGTGGGCTGCTCAGTGTGAGGCGACTGAACAAAATGTCAGTCTAGACAATAGTTATATTTTACAGCTCAAAACTACTAACTTGTCAGAAACATTTGTCAACACAGAACTCTGTCAAGAAGTAGGGCTCTACCCCACAACAAAAATACCAACAAGAACACGTTTTAATAAGATGTCCAACATCTCATGGTAGTATTTTAGACTTTGTCTAGTGGATTGATGTTGGGTTTGTAGTTTGCTCTCTTTTAAATTTCAATGGTTGTACATACCAGCACAACTAAAAGGAAGCACGAAGAACCAACTCCACCGATTAACGTTATGCAGAAAAATAGTTTATTTCATAAATTTATGCCTTAACTAGTGGAAAACAATTTTTTCAGTAGGTTTCTCAGCTTTATTGGTCTAATGAAGACCATGTCAAAAACGTTAGTGTTGAGCCTTGACACAATATCAACTAACTACAATATTTTGTGTTTTCTACGTTGAGCAGAAAGATGGTCAGAAACCCAAGTACGTGTACAAGACGGTGGAGGAAGTCAAGGTAGGTATCAGAACACTTGCAGTGCTAGATTATTGGTAAAGCTTCACGTTGAACATAAAAGTGTCAGGTCTTGTTAATTTTATTATTTTGAGTTATTTACACTGTATGAGTTTGAGAACAACCTTTGGGATCAAACCAGGTTTCTAGGAAACCACCCCCCCCCCCTCCTTTGATCTTAAAGATAGGCTTCCATGTAACCCCAACCTTGACTCTTAACCTTGACGAGAGAGGGGTAGATGGGACATTTTCCAAAAACTCAGAGTGATCCAAAATGTGTAACACTTTTCAATTTTACACAAATTGCTTAAAGAATATTTGTTATTTCTTATTTTAAGGCTGGCGGATCCTCAAAAAAGCCTTCTATATCCCTTGTTCATAGCAAGATAAAGGTAGGGCGCGATAACCACTTCACCGTCTAACTTTATTAAAATAAAATCTTAATCACAATTATGTTAGAGGTTACAACCCAAATGCGCAACATAGTTCATATTATCGTTATCTGGCTATCCAGACGATACAAGACTCCATAAACATCGAAGTATTCACATTAGACACTTTCAGGAGAAGGAGGAATATGAACTCCATTCTCTGATATTTTAAGGAAAAGAAGAGCCTTCTTGTTCTTTTCCTGGCCATACACTCTTTGTACTCGTAGATACTTTTGATGTCGGCCATGAAAGTATCAACTAGTCCATAACTCATGCTATAAAAGAGATTGAGTTACTGTTCGTCTCAACCATTGTCTTCCAGAAGATAATTTTGTAGGAAACAAAACTATATTCGCCACTTATAGACTGGCTGTAAGAACACCAACCTGTGACCCTTTGTTTTGTTCTTCTTGAAGAGTAGAAGTGTTCCATGTTGTTTGTGCCAACTTTTGAACTGGCTTTTAAACTACCATGCTGTGACCATTCACTTTGATTGTCTTGAGGAGTAGAAGTATTTGAAACTTGTTTTTTTTTTCTCAAAAAGGCCGGCTATTTTAACGAAATCTAAATCTTGATCAGTGTCTAACTATTGTTTCTAACACCTGTGAACAAAAGATGAACATCGGTTAAGGTTTAGAATTCGTTTTAATAAACGGCCCTGAGATTTTCATATCATTTGGCGTTCGAAATTGTATCATGACGAGTGTTAACAGTTTATGGTATGGTTTAGGTGGTTGACATGACTGGCCCAGAGACGAAGATCCTGACTGGTTATGGGTCGCTGGCAAACCAGCATGCCAAGCCCGGGGAAATCCCTCCAACGACATCAGGTACAAAGAAATTATTTTTTATTCAGTTACCAGATAAGAACACGAATGTTTGTTACTGAAGAAATGTTCGCATCGGCTTAGCAGTTCAACTTTCCAGAACAACATCGGAACCGCACCGTGAAAATACGTGTAATTTTGAAACACGGCATGATCGTACGCACTCTTTCCACTGCTTAGCAAAACCATTACAATAAAAGAACAGTAGCACCAACTACTGCAGAAAGTTCAAGCAAAATTCATCTTTAAATACTGCGAAGACAGTACGGACAGCTTAATTTCGAGATGTTTGAAATGTTCGCTTTGTGAGTTCTTAGAATTTCTTTTTGGCGACTTGAAGGGGGTCATTCTATTTTGGCTGATACTAATTTAGGAAAAGGTTAAGTCAGAGTACGAAAGAAACTATAAATCACGTATTTAAAGAAACTCGTTCACGGATGAGTTCATTTAGAAAGTTTTCTTTTTTCAGAAGATCGAAACTTTTTGTTTTTGTCCAAAAAGTTTAAAAGAGCACACTTAGTCCACCAATAAGGCCCGGGTCAAACATCGAACTTCACATGTGCCGAGCCTAGTGCAAATGAGGTAGAATAATAGAAATTTACTCTCTAGTATGTTAGATTCGGCACATATGAAGTTCGACGTTTGACCCTGGCCTAAGACTTTTAATTACCTCTGCTAAGGTTCGATGTATTTTAAACGAGTTTTTAACTTGTGACTTCTCCTGAATCACGAATCAATAGAGATAACTAACAGTTCAGTTTAACCGCAGCGATAATCAGACCTTCCGTATCATACTCTTTTTGAGAGCCTTCGGTTGCAAAATATTAGATTAGTGCTTAAAGTTTTAACTCAGTCAGAGACCGCAGATATACTTAATCACTTTTACTCAGTTTAAAATTTTCAAAAAAAGAAGGAGTTGCCCTGTCAGTTCACTTATCAATAAACCTTTTATCGTCCACGTAGACGTGAAAGTGCAATGTTAAACATGATCATTTAGCATACTACTAAAGTCCGTTGCGCTTCACAACAGCAATGAACAAGATCAACTTTAAACATGTTTCAGTAAATTTCTGTTTAAACAGAGTGCGGTTTTCTACGAATCAGTCGGCAAACATGTATTGAGTTGTGCATGCTTTGTTATTGTTTTTTCATCTTTTCTTCAAGTGTCTTTCTCATAGAATTTTATCGACATCGTGAAATTGATGTATACTTAAATCTTTCAAAAGTAACGAAACAGTTTTTACTTCTTTCTACCTGGGATTAGCTGCCAAGTTCGACTAATTTCTTTTTTCAGTTGAGGAGACTGAGGCGGTGTTTTCTATGCCTGAACTGCAGTACAACCTGGGTCTACTAGTGGACATGGCGGAGTCGGAAATTATCCAGACTGACAGACAGTAAGTGATTAGATCTGACTGTGCTTCGTCCAATCTATGAGCTTGAGAGTGAGACGTGCGATAAGCTGGTTCAGTTTGGTTGTGGAGGTATGTGCATGAGAGGGCTCGTGTATATGACTCACCGAAATCCTGGAAGTCCCATGAAACGTTTATCCAGAACCTTCCCACTAGAGACAAAATGGAAAATTCCTGGGCTAGAAAATTGAACCTCATAGACGAAGCTTTGAAAAAGATTATAGGCTCCAAGTGGGCATTCATGGGGGGGGGGGGGGGGGGTACCAGCCATGGTTTTCTCTGCGATGGGGTACGGGTAAGCAATATTGGTAAAGGAGGGCAAAAAGAAAGTACTTTGTTACCACATTAATGTTCCTTTAAAGTTTTTTGTGAGTGCTGCTATTCAGCTATTTTAGTATAAGTTTTTGGTACAAACAGGATGACAGAACACAACACCCGGATCGCTTCCCTACTCGTTTTGAGAAGTATCTGGGTTCTTATAAGTCACCCACGGCTGTGTTACAGGGGAGTGTGAAACACAGTTAGTCCGTGCTTTTTCATGACTTTATAGAAAATCTATGATCTTTCAATTTCTTAAAACGAGCCTCTTGCCATTAAATAGTAATGCAAACGTATTCATTCACACATTAAATGATTTTATTGTTTACTACGTTTTCAAAGTGCACGAATTTTGTACTTGAAATTGTGTAGCTACGAAAAATCTCCATTCCTTTAGCTTTGTCCAGCTCCACAACTGATCAACCTGTCTATGTTACAAACGCGGTATTTATCATAAGGGGTTAATGATGACACGTGGTTGTAAGGGTTTAAGAATGGTTAAAGTTTAACCATTCTTCAACCTTCACAATCATGTGTCATCATTAACCCTTTATGGTGGACGCCAAGTTTTAATAGCAAAAAACAACAACAACAATAATAATAGTAATGATAATAATAATAATAGTAGTAGTAATAATAATAATAATGATAATAATAATAATGATAACAATGATAATGAAACTGTCATTATCAGGAGTTTGTCACGACCCCATGGTGGTTTTCAGGCGAATCCTGTCTACAGGAAAGTCAAATAATTTAAAACAAATCTTCTGAAATCTACCAACCAGACTCAAACATGAACGTGACCTGGTTGTGAACTTGAAGTACGAGGAAGAGAAGTTGTCGTCAGTCCTGGACCAAGAAGATCGACAGATCAAGCGCCTGACTGAGGTGTTGGAGATCATTGACAGGTAAAAGAACTTTTATTTTACATTATGGGTCCACTAAACGTGTTTATCTTGTATAAGTCTTGTATCTTGTATTATTCCAATGTTGGAGCGTTGCCTCTCTTAGAGATGCACTAGGACCAGCGGCAATGTTTAGTGTTTTAGAATACGGATTCGTCTCCTGGAAGAATCAAATGAGGTAGCTGTGGCTATTTCGGGTGGTAAACTGTTCCATTGTTTGATAGTCCTAAGGACAAAGCTGTACTGGATACATAATTTTGGTTTCCTTTTCACTGACAGAGGGCAGAAGACAAGGATTTTGGTGGAGGTGTATTGTTACATCTGGTAACTGAGATGATTAATTTCATCAGAGATCTACCACAGGATGGCCGTTTATGATAATTTACATAGAATGGAACGAGTCTTTCTAATACATATAGAAGTTTAAGTATAAAAGGTTTTCTTGCGTATCTTTTTACGCTTTGAGGTTCAAGAAATGAATTCATTTACTGCATCCACGATAATTGAACAGTATATATCAGTCATCTTCTAGAATGGTAATAATTTGAGATTGATGCTTTATTAAGGTAAGAAATACACAAGTAGGACATCTTTAGGTTTTTCCATTCCAGATATGAAATGACAAGAGGGCAGGAATCGTCAAAAAAGACAAAAGGATCTGTCAATCCATGAATTTCGACAAATTATCATAAATTGTATGAAGTTGTTAAGCAAACGAAATCTGAACTATATATCATGTTGTGATTGTTGTTACTCAAGTTGCCGGCAGCAATCGCTATCCACCACTGGAGAGCATCTCACCCTGGACAAGTGCGAGGAAATGTTTAAAGCTCTACAGGGAAAGTTCTATGAAGAATACAAGGTAAACTAGTTGAATCGCGTTAGTTTTGTTATGACTAAACTTTCTGAAAAAATTTTTAGACTTTCTTTGTGATGAGCAACGGTTACTATCGTCATTGTAGAGCAGATACATGTACGATCTTGTTACAGCTTCATGCAGTAAGGCCCACATTAGTGCGGTGTTGTAGGGAATCCCAGTAAAGCTTAAAAGCTGGTGGTGAAGGCTCCCCCCAAACCCCTTATAACTTTCAATCAACATATAAGATTGTTTTTGTTACCGTTACTACAATTTGTAAAGATTGTAAAAAGCCGTGTTTTGGCAATATGTAAATACGTTACGTCATGCCAATAAAGCCAAATGTTACTGTTACTGTAGAAGAGGGTCTCCCAATCTTTTGCATTTGTACAGAGATTTTATTTCAACACGGACAATTCGTTAGCTATTTACAAACCTAATTGTCTAACCGTGAGTGATTCTATGAGGCAGAACTCCTTTCAGTGTTTTTTGGTAGAGGGTCCCCCACTGTTTCCCCTACTGGTTTTAAGGAGTCCCAGGAACCCCTTTCAGTTGGTAGTAGAGGGTCCCACAGTTGTTTTAGAGAGTCCCTGGCACTCATTTTAGTTTGCAGTAGAGCGTTCCCCGGTGGTTTCAAGGAGTTCCTGGAATTCCTTACATCTGGTAGGATAAGATACCCCTTGTAGATGTTCCTTTAGTTGTTTTTGGGATTCCTGATTACGGCACCATCAAGCATCTGTTTAATCTTGCAGTATTGTTGTCACTGTCAGCCAAAATGCACACTGCAATCACAATCACATTTAAAACCACTACCACTATATCACTCTGTGTCACTACCGCAATGATAAGCATAAACATAATTCATATAACAACTTACAACCTGTGTCCATAATTGATAAGTGGTATTTGGTAACTCTCCGATATTTGCAACATTATTTCAGATGTATGAACTTTCAACTCTGGCAACACCACTTGTGTTCCCTTTGGTAAGTTTTTGAATCGTATTGAGGTACATATATATTGATTTATATTTTGCTGATTTTTTGTTCTATAAATCTGAGTTGTCGTTCAAGATCTCGCTACATTGTTTGTCTAAAGACAAACTTAATTTGTTACATGCATAGTTCTGAAAGGATATTTTACTGAAGTAAAATAGTATGTTCCTTAAATGTTACATTAATTCTCTTTTTTTCATTAAGGTGTGTTGTTCCCAACTTAAAGCTCACAATTGTTACATGTTTCTAGCGTCTACATGTATTCTAGCGTCTACATGTATTATAGTCCAATATTGTAAAGGAAGAGCCATACTGTGGATTTTACAATAAAGCCTTTATTATTATTATTATTATTATTATTATTAAAACACAAGGAAGCATAATCCAAAGATGTTCGAAGAGCGAACAAAAATCACCGTTAGATTTCCGTTATGCAAAATAAATAAAAGATCGATACCTAAATTTTTTCTAGAAACTTAACACATTTACAGACTGTAGTTTCTTCTTTCAGATTATGGGGCCTGTAGGAAAAATGACACTTCATTTCCAATTCAAATCTCGGCTGAGACCAAGGCATTTGTTCTGCATGCGGTGAATTACGTTAGCGAAACGAAATGGAACCTGGAGACAAGTATCGCTAAACGTAACAACTTGCCCCTTTTTAAATTCAGAATCGGCCAACCAACCTCATACGGTATTTTTCCAACCAAATTTTCCCGACCAACATACATAGCAGAAGAATAGAACGACTGTTCTGTGTTCCTTGTCTAAATGCGACTGGCGAGTCGATTTCATAGAAACAATAAATGGATCTACATATACCCAGTCGTCCTTTTCGTAGTAGAAATAATTTAAACGTTATATCTCATTTCACTGAATGTAGAGCCTGTTGTTCCTGATGGTAGCTGTTAGTGGAAAGCCTTAGAATGTTGCATGCATACAAAAACTTTTAAAATCTGTTTATTGATAACCAATTTTACCTGGCGAACACCATATTGTCTCAGAATCCAAGATCGCTTTTAAAACTTATGTTGATCTTAGATAAGGGAACACCTCCGACACTGGCAGCCTCTAGTGGACCGCCAGTACGGTCTGGACGTCATGCAGAAGTGGAAAGATTTGCTGGAAAGTGATCGACCGTCTTCCTTCACACTCTCGGCGACTGCCACAGGCGATTCTGCTAGGTATTAGAAGCAATCTTGGCGTTATTTCGCAGAATGGACGCTTTGTGTGCTGTTAACTTTGTTTCAATGTCAAATGTGAGCTTCTACAGGTGCAGTTAAGGCCCTGACACATGATGCAGTATTACACGCAATACTGTGGGAAGTGTGGAAGTTGCACCGTGTGTCAGCTCTCTGAAACGGTTGCACACAACTTTCAGAAGTAGATTTTGATTCTACTTCTGCAACATTTTACGAAACAATTTCGAGGGGTGATACATCGGCAATGGCAACAATTGCACGCAGTATTTCGAGAAATGTTGCACCATGTGTCGCGGCTGCATATAAGGAACCTTCATTTTCCAAATTAGCCTGCGAATTGTTCTCAGTTATTTGACGTCTAACGAAATCTAAAAATTTCCCGCTTTTCCTGTAAGTTTTTTAAATGCACTAGGTTTTTACACGCAGGCTTTCGCTGTAAAGTATTGGCTCAGGGCAAATATTGAACTGATGTGTTGTACATCTGTGTATGTCTAGTATGGAGGTGTACGAGCAGTTGGTGTGGGATGTATGGATGCCCGTTATTCGTGCTACAGTCAGGTAAGGACAGTGTAGAATATCCTTGTTTTAATCACACAGTAATCCTACACTCAGAATGGTCTTCACTTTTAGAACACTGACTGAAGATTGTAGCCGTACATGTAGTAATCTACTGATCGCACGTGTTAATAAATTGAGAAAACGCGGTAAAAGTTGTTCATGTGAAAGAGGAGCATGTATCAACAATCATACAATTATATAAAGGTATTTCAAGAAAGGCTGTCATAGTCAATAGTCGATACTTGAACCGAAAGGAACTTTGGATTTCAAGTTGCACAAATAATCTCTTACTGTTAGCATTGACCAAAACAAAGATTGCAGGTTCACCAAAATGCCATGGCCATATATTAACAACCTTCGCTGGCGCGTTGTCATTCAATATGACTATTGACTATGACGACCTTTTTTGAAATAGCTGTTATAGAAAACTGTGAAGTAAAAATAAACTCGTGATGTTTGATGGCTGTTCCATAACAAGTGTTCAGTTTATCGTAAGTTTGATGCAGTCAAAAAAATTGGATTGTGTTGAATGATGGCAGTTAAAAGCAAAACCTGAAATAAAATTCCTACGTAAATGAAGCTATTGCGAAAATAAGGTGCCATGTGTTGTTTCATGTGATTATAAGCTTTCACAATGCGATAAAGGTTGTATTACCCCAGAACACAGGACGAATCTGTCAATTGTTGACAGCACTTTGGCGGCTGTAGAGAACAGCGCTGTGACTGTTACGGTGTTTACACTGTTATTACCTGTTTCACTGCCACTAAGATACTGTCAGTTACGTTTTATAATTTAGCATAAATCAAAGTTAAATTAACTCGCTTTGAAAAAGGCATGATATGCGAAGTACTTTTTGATGATCTTCATAGAGGTTAATTCCGACACACTAGCAAGTAAATACTTCACTTTTAGCTCTGGTTTTTATTTGTTTAATTGTAGTTCGTGGAACCCACGAGATTGCGATCCGATGATCGAGCTGATTGAGCAGTGGTTACCAGTTCTTCCTACCTGGATCACGGACAACATCCGGGATCAGTTGATACTTCCAAGGCTGCAGGTGAACGTGGAGCTGTTTTTGAACGCAATACAAAGCTGACGAAACGATGTAAAGCGTAGGAAACTAAACCAAAAGAAAAGAAAACAAAACAAATATAAGACATTTTATATGGAATAATCTGTATCTAGAGACGGAGCAATTTGGAGTTTTCCGCTCTTGGTCTCTGCTTAAAACGGAAAGCCTGTGCAGAATGTGATAGAAAAACAGTGATTCGTGTGTCAAGTTTGGTACGACTTAATCGAAATCATAATGACGTATGCTTGATCATTACATTGACAGAGGCATTTTCAGTAAAGTTATATAACTCAAAAAAGCGTTGAAAAAGCCAGATATACGTTTGGATGATGAAGAATCCGGGCCTTGCGTATCCTTTGATGACCTGTAATTAGCACAAAAACCGTTTTCCCTGGACAGTGTGTCGGAAAAACTGCTCCATTCAATTACGTCATGCCAACATAGCAGTAAAGGCTCCACAGTTGTAGCGTGGTGACTGAGATTTGAAAAGACCCACAGTTGTAGGTACTCCTTGAGAGTAATGGGCTCTGGATAATATAACCTTGTATTTTTCAAGTGTCGCTGACAAGCGCGAAACAGCTCTCCACGGAGTGCCAGTTCCTTGGCACCTAAACTGACCTCCGTTTTGTACAAGCAATGATTTATTTCATTAGACACTTGATCTGTCATTGCAGAGGAATAGCCGATGGCAGTGCACCTTTCCGATTAATATTTTTAGAAGACGAGACAGGAGAAAATTGTGGATATTTGTGCGAATCTCAACTATATTTTTTCGTTGCAGTAAAAATTGCGAAGTTATTTAGTTTAAGTAATTTTCATTCTGTCATCTTATCGTGGAAAAGGTTTTTGTTCATACCATCCGGAAAGTATAGTACTCTTACTTGTACACCTGTGCAAGCTCATGTGTTGATTGTGCTCCAGACTTGTATAACATTCATGTTTGTTCTTCACCCAGATGGAGGTCGATGCGTGGAACCCCCTCACCGACCATGTTCCAATTCACGCTTGGATTCATCCATGGTTACCATTAATGAGTAAGCAGACGTGTTGCTGTTATCACAACAAATTGCCGAGTAATAACTAAACAGCATTATATGAGTGAAAACTGATTGTTTGACTCACAAGTGAATGTCGCAAAGTATCCTGCAAAAGTCCGTGGGTCACGACTGTTGAGTATTCGTCTTTTGAATAAGTAACAATGAGCCAGACTTTTCGCACCGTCGGTGATGAGGTTCCTATTGCGTTCGTGTGGGTTAAGCATGCGTTACTTGGGCTTTCCAAAAACGGAAATTTAAGTAACCCCTGCTTGGTACTCGTTTTAAAGTCTATTGTAAAAATGGACAATAATTTAAATTGGTCCCGCTATTTCACAATAACTAATATTGTACTAGTATGTCTCGCAAATTAGATCGCTACAATCAATGGGTAACCGCTAAAACCCCTCTATGTCCCAATAAGATACTGGTAGGTTTCATAAACTAGAATGCTGTTGTCCGTAGTTATCGCATATGGATCCCCTCTACGTCTCAATAAGATACTGGTAAGTCTCACAAAAAACTAGATTGCTATCATCCATAGTTAAAAAAACGCATGGGGCCCTTCTATGCCCCAATATGATACTGGTAGATCTCACGAGCTAGATTGCTATCATCCATAGGTAACCGCATAGAGCCCCTGTATGGCCCAATACGATACGGGTAGATCTCACGAGCTAGATTGCTATCATCAATAGGTAACCGCATGGAGCCCCTCTATGCCCCAATACGATACGGGTAGATCTCACGAACTAGAATGCTATCGTCCATAGGTAACCGCATGGAGCCCCTCTATGCCCCAATACAATACTGTTAGGTCTCACGAGCTAGATTGCTATCATCAATAGGTAACCGCATGGAGCCCCTCTATGCCCCAATACGATACGGGTAGATCTCACGAACTAGAATGCTATCGTCCATAGGTAACCGCATGGAGCCCCTCTATGCCCCAATACAATACTGTTAGGTCTCACGAGCTAGATTGCTATCATCAATAGGTAACCGCATGGAGCCCCTGTATGCCCCAATACGATACGGGTAGATCTCACGAACTAGATTGCTATCATCAATAGGTAACCGCATGGAGCCCCTGTATGGCCCAATACGATACGGGTAGATCTCACGAACTAGATTGCTATCATCAATAGGTAACCGCATGGAGCCCCTGTATGGCCCAATACGATACGGGTAGATCTCACGAACTAGAATGCTATCATCAATAGGTAACCGCATGGAGCCCCTGTATGCCCCAATACGATATAAACTGGCCACTGCGCTCACCAACTGGCACCCGGCTGACCCCTCAGCCAAGATGATGCTTGAACCGTGGAAGAAGGTCAGTGAGTAATTCACAGTGGCGTCTGCGATAACCACGGTGAACTTTCCTTGTTGAGAAATTCCGCATTTCAGAATTTAGTATTCTTGCCTGAGAAAACTTGAAACAGTATTGCTCTAGCTGGGCCAGGACAAGAAAGCCTCTTCACGTTTTCCTCTGGTACC
>JAOBRG010007018.1:7842-24027 GCA_027574985.1 Umimayanthus nakama | reverse complement strand
GGTACAAGATCGCCATTTGCGCATGCGTGAGCATGGGGCGCGCGCACAAGGACACGCAATAGGCCGTGATTCAGGGCAGTGTTCAGCCGTCTAGGACGCGCGCGCCAAGAAACTATTTCTAGCCACCTTAAAAGGCAATCGAATAGCGACCGGTGAAGTACCAGAACGGGCGCACTTGTAATGCGGATGGGGTAGCTTTGAGCGTGATATATCATTTCGTATTTAATTTATGTTATGGTTTGGGGTTTTTTAATTTTTTTTCCTCATCAATTGCAGTAGTCTTTGAAATGAAAACAATAACGGAAACGGGAAAATATTAATAGTAACATACTGATGTTAACTGTTAAATCTTGCTACGCAGAGTTTCTATCAGCGAGTTACTAGATTTCTTTTTTCCAACAGAGAAACCAGACAAACTTGATGTGAAAATAGAACTGTTTCAACATTCTGTCACTCTTGCTTGGGTCGTCACATTTGACGGGAATTCTCCAGTAACAAATTTTACTGTGGAACATTTCGATTCCCGTGGATGGAATAAATGGTATAATTTGTCATCAAATCAGAACCAACTCAAAATTGAAAATCTAAAGCTGGGGATGTCGCACTACTTTACGGTTGAAGCAAAAAATGCAGTTGGATCAAGCGATCCAGTAACTGTTTCCGTTTTTGCACTCAATGCAGGTGAGAAAATTGGTAATGAAAGAAAATATTGCCACTAGCCTTGATAAAATAATGTAAAAAGTGCCATTCTCAAAAATGTTTTTCGATGCTTAACACTTGTGGTTAGATATGGGTTTGTGAACAGTGCCGGAATAAATGCAAGTCTTTCAAATATTCAAAAGAGATTTAACTTAACAAAACAGATAATAAAAGCAAACTAAACTGAGTATGTTAAAATAAATAAGACTCTTTTGCGGTAAAAGTAACACGAGATTTACGGTGAGTCAAGAATAATTTGAACAACTCACGAAGTCGAAAACCAAATGTTTTTAAAACCTAAAGACCTCTTCGCGTTTTATTTTCAAGGTAGAGAGTCATTGCTACGTGTTGACATAACTGAAAATAAACTATAGATTTAGGAGCTTCTAAATTGCCGTCCGTCTGCAAATCTTTGTTTTCTTTGGGTTGCATCAGGTTTGTGAACTTTAGTTTTGTCTCCCATTGACTAGATTTTGCTGTTGTTTCCTTAAAGGTACGCCTTCTGTCAGTGCTTTTCCTCTAGGTCCAGTCTCTTCAATACTTGTTCTACTCGTTGTGCTCGCAGGAGCAGTCACAACTTTTGCAATATGGTGGTAAGTTTACCTTGAGCACTTCAAAAACTTAACCCTTGAAAAACCCCTATTCTAGATAAAAGCGCTAACGAGTTTCATGAAACGGGTACTTTTCCACCAATTCGACAAAGTAATTACAACCGCTTAGATTACACACATTTTTTAAGAAGAAAATTTTAGCCGAGTCCCATTGTTCCTAACTTTTGGTGAAATTTCAGCCTCGATTGTTCTTAAACTGTTCTTAATTTTAAAGCACTCATAAGAACAACAACAGTAAGAGACTATTCCTAAATGTTGCAAAAAATCTTAACTGGTGTATTAACTTAAGGGGCGAGTGTGGTGTATAATACTTTGGAAGGCCTTCACGAGTGCTTTTTTACTTCCCCCTATCGTGCTGCTCAGTTCGTATTAATTTAGTTTTATTCTTGTTTTATAGCTCACAGCATACTTATTACTTTTCGTTTGTGTTGCTGCTGAATAATTAAAAATAAGGGGAAAGAATGGGAGATTTCGAAAGTGGCTGCGAGCTTTGGCGAAGGTGCAGTGAATTAGGCGCTAGCTCTTCCTTTAAATACTTTTTCCAAAGACGAACTAGTGGAGGAAAGTTAACGTTATATCGAAAGCTCTAATAACAATTGAAAACGCAGTTATTTTAAAATCCCTTTTCACAGTTTTAAAGGGACCGCGCAAACCCTTGGGACTAACAACTTCACAAAAGAGACTAATTACAACAATTGACCATATCCTTCATATTCGGTGCCACCTTTTCACTTAATTGATCCAAAACTTTAATTATTTTATGTTAAGCATTCGAAAAAGCTACGAACATCTTCGTCGAGCAGTCGGGCAAGAGAAGCCAGAAAAAAAAAACCGTCTGCAGGCAAACCAAACTCGCATCAAATGTAGCAAAGTATTGTTTTTTGGAAAGAGCATGACCTGAACTAACACACTGAAGTTGCATTTGGTGGTTTCACACACGTGGAGTCGAGTTATTTGATCTCAAAGTCGTCCATGAGCCAAAATTTCACTTTCAAACTCCGTCATTTGGATATATCAAACGGGGGCAGCAGAGCGCTAGCTACTTCGTTAATTTCAACATTTAAACTACCAAAATAATACTTCAACTCGAACCAGAGCGAAAAAAGGCTTGCTTGCGAAGCGTTTGAAAAAAGGCACTAAAAATGCTTCAAAATCCTAAATAAAATTTCCAAATTTGTCAGAAAAAAAAAACAGAGTTTCCTTCTGTAAAATAGTTCGTTTTTAGCTGCTTAAATTGGTATTAAAATGAAGAAAATCCGTTGAATATTGGACGAGTAATCGTAAAAAATGTGTTTTGGGGGCATCAGAAGCGGGTGAGCCATTCCTTAATCATACTGAGAAGTCGAATACATCTCAATGGATTTCGATCGATCTCAACATTCGGAGTATTTCAACCCTCGCCGGATACAGTCGAGTTTTAGGAAAATATTATAATTTTATTAAGAAAAGTAATCTTTGCATTTATGATTTCAAACCTCAGCCTGTGTCGTTCTTACGTTGTTCTTAACTTTTGGCCAGATTTAAGCCTCGTCGTTCTTATAAATTTGCTGTTATAAAAAAGCGTGTACAAGTGCTATGTGTTACCTTGTTCTATGAAGCAACACAAAAAGGACTGTTTGTTTCCGTTTTTATGTAAGGTAACAAACATTTCATTATTGAATGTTTCCAGGCTACGCAAACGAAAAACTCAGAATAGAAAAGAACAAGATGTCAATGACGCGCCTCCAGAGGCAGGTAAAAAAACTAAAAGGAGACTTGACATTATTATTCACTAAATAAATTTTGGTCCAGAGTGGTTAGCTTACATAAGCATTATGTGTATAGAGTGGTTTAATTAGAGAAATAGAGTTCCCATCAAGCTTTTAGGTCTGATTAATTGTCACAAATTGCATTTCAAGAACTATGCAACTAGATTTTATAGTTTTAAACCGAGTGTTACAGGTGAGATTTGTCAAAAAAAAAATTGTCAAAAAGGGAATTTACAGAAAAAATGCATATCTCGAAGTTCAAACAAAATTGGAAAAGCATCAACTATTGCAAAGGCCAGACTATTCCAATATTTGGATGATGCTTGATATGCCAAGTGAGATGCCATCGTTCAGTGTTTCATAGTGCCAGTACATTGTTGCGTTTTTTGTGACGCAACTCATGCGGGGCTCATTGTCAATTGGTATACCGAACGTTACCCTAATGTTTACATTGTTCTATAATTTCACAGTCTAAATAAAAACATATTTGTAGAAGCTAGGACAACCATGCAATTGGGAGGTATTTAAATAACTTGGTCTTAATACGTTAATTTCTTACATTGTATACGAAGTGACTGTTAGATAGAATGCTTGAAACAAAAGATGAAGCCAAACTATTTGTTTTCAGTTTCCAAACAAATTAAAAACAACATTCATCTACCATGTGAAAACTTAATTCGAAGAGCGTTTGTTTTCTTTTCGAGGAACAGAAAACGAAGATCAACATGAAATGCAAGAAATATTTCATGCTCAGCCAACGAACGTCAACGATTTGTCAGCACATTACCTCAGAATGCAAGCTAATTGTAATTACTTATTCAGCAAAGAATTTAAGGTAGGCCATTCCGGTTTCAGCATTAATATTATTGTTAATGCATTGGACATAGATAAAGAGAATACGTATGTCAAATCAAATCAGTCTGTTGCCTTAAATATGATAATGACTAAAATGTCTCTCGAGTTCTTGTTTTCATAAAATTTTACAGCAAATAAAGACTTTGAGGAGAAGATAAAATCAGAATTTCTGTGTAAGTTTGAATACACACTTTTTAAATTAGACTTTATTATAATTATTAATATTATTATTATCATTATTATTGTTATTATTTATTATATATTGTAAGTATTATTATTAATATCATTATTCTTCTTCTTTTTCTTTTTCTTCTTCTTATTGCTATTATTATTATTTTTCTTATTATTTTTTTTATTATTAATAGTATTATTATTAACCCTAGAACGCATAAGGGGGGGGAGTCAATCTGACCCCCCCCCCCCTCGATTTTTTGGCTTAAAATTTTTGTTCTTTGACCGATTCCAAAAGCTTCGGCAGAACTGTTCTTTGTTTGTAAACACATCTTTTGACCTTAATTAGGTGACGTCACGACTGTTTACGTCATCATAAAAAGTCACGCAACCAGTAAGTTGCCCACAAAATTTGAATTTTTCGCTAAAAATACGATTATTATCGCCTAATTACTGATAACTTCATCTTATTTCTTATAATTTTGTAAATTCCAATCGCTTAACTATGTTATCTTAACATTTTCAGTGTTCAATTAAAAAATCTGAAATTTCGAAAATCCAAGATGGCGGCCGCAGTGAAATCAATTATTTTAAATTGGTTGCCATGGAAACCAATTAAACACCTCCTGGTTTCGATAAATTAAAACTACAATAAAAATTCTTTATATATACCAAATATCAAGTCAATCAGCTGAAAGGTGTCAAAAGTCGAGGGGGGAGGGGGGGTAGATTGACCCCCCCCCCTATACCTACGTGTGACTATTCTTACCTATGCCTTCTATGGTTTACTGTAACGTTTAGCGGCGTTAAAACTTTTTGTTTGTCTGAATCTCGGTACGTTCCTTACAGTTAATCCCTTATGAACTGAAAGAGTGAACTCAGTGACTGAAATGCAATATTAAAATAGTAATCTTTAGTGCTTATATGCCGCAAAATTCATTATGTTAGTGATCTAAATCGCTAATATATAAAGACAAAACGTTTTATATAAGTACATCCTCTCAGAATCCGACTCTGGCATTTTTGTGTATCATTGCGTTTCAGTCAATTGCAACTCCAGGTTCTCCAACTACAATAGCGGGTAACTTGCCTTGCAACAAGAACAAGAATAGATACACGAATATTGGGGCATGTAAGTGGAATGCCTTAATTTTGTAATCCAACCCCTATCTTCCCCAATACTACTACTACTACTACTACTACTACTACTAATAATAATAATAATAATAATAATAATAATATTAATAATAATAATAATAAATAATAATAATAATAATGTGTTTTTGAAGCATTATCAAAGCTCAATGCTTTTACAATTTGAAAAAAAAATTGCAACTAGTGAAAAAGTACGTATTTTCTAAAATTACTAGCTAGCTATGTGTTTAGTATCGATTTACATATAAAAATAAGTTCAATATGAATGTTTCATATTCAACCATTATCAGTATGAATGTTTCATATTCAACCCTTCAACCATTATTCAATGCAAGAAAACAACAGCATTAAGAAGTTCTGGTTCTTTTTACGTCAATTATTCCAACCTACTTCCAGCCGTATTGACCGAAATTTTTTTTCACCAAATAGCAGGTTCATAATAAAGCTTCCAGATTCAATCCTTACAAACTGAACAAGATCAAATAGTTCATCCTTATCACTAAATGCAACAAATCTGCTTCGTCAAATGAATTCTTGTGTTTTTATGTCAGTTTTCTAACTTAAACTCCCGCCAATCCATGCGGAACTTTTTTTTCTAATTATAGCAGCTGGACAATATTTGGACGTGAATCTGCTTTGGAATTTTGTTCAAGATAAAAAAAAATTCGGATTTAGAAGGCAAGATTCGGAGTGAACATGGCTAGTCTAATTTAAGCGTATGTAAGAGTTTAAAATATATAGTTTTGTGAGTAACGCAAAGAACAGAAGCGACACGCGTGAAAAAGAGCTCACACTTTACTTTTTGTTTCAGACGACCATTCTCGCGTTGTATTATCAGAAATACGAGGTGTGAAGGGATCTGACTACATCAACGCTAACTATATTGATGTAAGAGGATATTTTGTTTAAGTTTTTGCGTTGGCATACTAAACTTAGTCGGACTGATCATGAATAATAACATTACGTTCTAGGGGTACCACAGGCCCAATCGTTACATCGCTGCAATGGGTAAGTGGAGTTTCATGTTTCGAAAAACGCGTTAGCTCGATTAAATTCGATTTACTAAAATGCTTTATAAACCTTTTCAGCGTCTCTAAATATTATGGTTTACAGATCAGTTTAGTATATACCGAAAACTGCGCAGTATGTCTAGATCTGACTAAAAGTCCTATGGTTCCGAGAGACACAAATAAGAGTGCGGAATAACTCGCATGTCGGTCTTTCGCCAAAATCCTTGATTTAAAATCGCTTTTAAGTTGCAAAGCTACCTCTTTTTGCAGAGTAAATTTGTTTTGAAGCCATAAATATATATTCCAGGTGCTTTTTAACTATCAAAAATGAAAGCCAGCGTTAAAGTAATACATCAATGAGCATGAACATCTACTCAACTCAGCTCTTCCGAAAAGGGTTTACTAAACAACGTATCAGAGGGTGCTAAGTGAGTCAGTTGTCGCTCCTCGCAAAATACTTATTGTAGTGAAGACATTTAGCGAATTATAATCAAGTTTATAGTGATAACTTAAAAGCTGCCAATATGAAACAGGTTGATTTTATGAAAGCATGCATTGTTTTCATAGGACCCAAGCCTGAAACCGTAAATGATTTTTGGAGGATGGTTTGGGAACAAAGATCACGTGTGATTGTGATGCTTACCCGATGTATGGAAACATGCAAGGTCAGCAACATACCAATAACAATTCTGCGAAGTGTAGATTTGCAATTGAGCGCTGTAACTTACTACAAAAAATAAAATTGTCAACAAAATAATGATGATGGCGATTAAAAAGTTTTATTACATTAATTCAAAAGATTTAGCACTGCGTTGTATGTGCAGAAGATGGTCCAACAAAGTCATTTGAGCTGTCAACGTATGCACTACACCCATCTTGAAGTTGAATTGCCTTCTGACATTTAATCGCTTTCAAACTTTTACTGTTAACATTTATGAGCTACATAATACAAATACAAGAAAAATTGCCATTTAACGTTTGCAGAAAAAACTGATTATAAGATATTTCTAATTAAGATGTTTTTTATATAACTCCTTCGCAAAAGGCGAAATGCTACCAGTACTGGCCGAACAAAGGAGTTTCGGAGTATGGTAACATCATTGTTGAACTGACGAATATTCAGGAAACGGCACATTTCGAGGTTCGGAGTCTCCGCGTATCGAAGGTGGGTCTTTTTCAATTGTTGAAATCAGTTCGCTAAACGTAGTAAAAGTTGAGTTCTGTGTATTCAAAACGAAAAACTAGTATGAGTGGTTACCATATAATCATTTTTGTTGCACAAGCTCATACATTTATAACATTTTTTGCCGGCGAATCGCCTTCACTTTATAAAGCAAGTCATAGTAAAGAAACTTAATTTTAACAATTCCACACATTAATTTGACTAATAGGCACCTTATAGTTATTGAGGATAACACTTTTAACTGACTAGTTGTTGTATCATTGCTTCCATCTGGGTTGATGAAACTGGACGTGATCTAAACAGCTAAATAAAGAGCACTGTTGTTGTGTTTTTGTGCTGCTGCTGCTGTTGCTGCTGTTGTTGTTGGTGGTGGTGGTTGTTTTTGGTTAGATGACATTTTCTATTGCGTGAAACTAAACACACGTTGGGAGAAAGCTTATGACGTCAAAATTCAGTGGAAAAGTTCATTGAATTATACCAACTATAATCTGATGTTTACACCTACCAATTTTGCGTGCTAACGCATAATATCTTTGCAATAGACCCTTTTCACGGTCAGCTGAGGCAATTGAAAACCTTACGTTAGCACTCTGTAAGCGTCAGAAATGGAAATAGCAGGTCGAAGTTAGTAAGTGCCGAAAGTTTTGGGATTTAATTTTGAAAACTGTAGATCTTGTAAAGTTTTTAAAAATAAAAAAATTTACAGAGAATATATCGGGATTTTGCATTGGGCGATGCCCTCCCAGCCTTCATCCCGTGCAAACTCTCATACATTGTCTTTTTTCGGCACTTATTTACTTTTACCTGCTCTTTCCATTTCTGACGATTACAGAGTGCTAATGTCAGTCAGTCAATTCTTAAGTGTTTTTTATCCAATGGTTGTAGGGAGCAGCGCAAGACAAAGAAACTAGAACAGTTGTCCATTTTTACTTTACATCCTGGCCCGATCACGATGTACCAGACTACGCCACGGGATTGTTGGAGATGCGTCGCCGAGTTAACACAGCTGTATCTTATGAAGGCGACACCGCACCAATAATTGTACACTGCAGGTATTAGAAACTTAAGCGTTGCACATTTTCATTGCGGGTCAATGTACAGGCTTCGAAGACATTGATTCGTGTTTTTGCAAATGTTTTATTAACTTTTCGGAAACTTAACATGAAAACAGCCTTGTTACTGTAAAGAAAATTCTTAGATTAAATGTGACGTTTTGCACAAATTTTATTTTCAGTTATAGCATTTGCTTTAATTCGTGCTATCTAAAAACTACATTACTCTCATGTTGTATGTGTTTTGTTTGGGGTTTTGATTGCTTGAATAAAATTGCGCATACTTATGCAATACCATACCATACAATACAATACAATACCATACAATACAATACAATACAAAAGAGTACAATGTTCCCTTCCCCCTTGTGAACTTAGTCGCTCATCTGCTACCCATAGCTGTCGTTGATCATTAATAACACTAATCCATCCATTTAAAAGTTTGAAAAAAAATGTATTACTTTCCTTTTTGTTCCTTGATTGTAAAATAATCAATTCTTGTGTCAATTCTTCCCGAAAAGTGCCGGCGTTGGTCGTACGGGAACATACATCGCTATTGACGCAATGTTGGACCGTGTCAAGACTGAAGGAACAACAGATGTACGCGGTTACCTTTCTTACATGCGCGGTCAGCGAAAAGCAATGGTACAAACAGAGGTATGGTGGATAGTTACCTCATTGTTCGCTTGTTCAACAACAAAAACAACAACTTCTTTATTGGATACTTGTTTCTCTTTGATTTTTCTTTTTAAACTATTAAGGGTTAGAATTCACTACTTTTCGATATAAGAAACAACACATCTCACATCCAATGTTATTTATTCAGCAGATTAATACGATTGGTAATACAGGTAGTATGTTTATTGGCACTTTCTTACCTGCATTTGATATGTGCAACAAGTGTAAGGATGCAGTGTCTGTCTTGTATGACAGTAAATGTTACTGCTTATAACATCACATCTATCACTATATACACTACTTCTAAGTTCCAGTATATATTTATTCACACCGCCATCTTGGAAGAAGTTGTGTTTGGCAACACAGAGATAGCAGTCCAGGATTTGCGATTTGCAGTGAGAGATCTGTTCAAAGAGGACCCAGCATCAGGCAAAACGCAATTGGAAGAGCAATTTCAGGTAAATAATTGTAGATAGATTGTAAATTTGTTTAAATTTATAAACTGTTCTCTATGGAGCACAAATACTTGAAACTGCAATAAATTAGTTCAGCAATAATTTACCAGAAAAAATAGTTCGCTATAATTTTCAAATGCTTTGTGTTACATAGTTATCGCAACAAACATTGCTGTGTTTTTTTTTTCAAGACCAAATTAATACTTTCTTGTAAAGAAAATTGACAAAGAAGTTTTATTTAAAACACTGGTTTAAACATAGATACTCCACTTTTTTATAAAAAATATAATATATAAAGTGTTGAAATTTTCTCTTCCATTCACTCCACACCGCAAAGTAAATTTGCTCCATGCCTTACTGCCGTGTTTACTAATAAAAAGGGTGTTGTTTCTCCTTAAAACAGTTACTTGAAGGAGTGTTTCCAGATGAAAGAAGACCCGCTCAAGTCTCCATTGTTCCTGGTCGGGCATCTAAGAACAGGTCACAGGAGATTGTTCCTTGTAAGTAGCTATAGTTTATCTATCTACCATTCAGAGTGGTTGGTTGGGCCAGCGGCCTATTCAAGATAAAGAGCAAATACATGGCTGACTGAAGACACACAGTGGTTGAAGTCTGATCGGGAGTAGGTGTCTGTAAAAAGGATGAGAGACTTGAGTTTGTTCAAACTGAAAAAAATTGTATTGTTTTTCACCTTCTCTTTTGATTACATTGCTCCCCCTTCCCCCTGGTTTCCATTGGAAAGAAACCTTGCATTTACTCTTTCTCAGTTAACAAAACTGCTTTTTTTTCAAATATTTATCAATCAATAGTTCATTTAGCTCCAATCTTGAATAAGTTTTCACAGTTCAGAAATTTATGCTTCTATCTTGTAGAATTTTGCTTGCGAAAAAACTAATTTAATACCCCAGAATTAAGCACTTAATTAAAAAAGAAGCTGTTATAGTGTGGCAGGCAAGGCGTCTTTGTTTCATGTCTATACAGTTTGGTTCATGTAATTGATACCTTATTTCATTTTTATGGGGTGAGTTTGCCGTCCTCTATTTTGAACAGTTCGTTCTTTTGGCTATCGGAAGACACGAATTGCCATGGATTGAAAACCTTCAGGGTTACCCGTTGTATCCACATGGAAGTTCAACTTAAACTATGGGAAAAAACGTTTTTCTGCCACCCTATCTCTTTCTGGAGGAGGAGATTTTTGCAACTCTCTCCCCGTAGTTTCTGCTATGGTCCCCTGGACAAAAACGTTTACCACAATTTTGTAGCACTAATGTCATTAAAGGTAGACAAAGTTGAACCCCTTACTTCCTCCCCTTTCCCAAAAGTGAGCGTAATATAATTTGATACAATTCCCTAAATACAAACTTACAACAAAGTTTTATACAACAGATTTTACTCCTAAATATTTTTAAACCAAAGGTTCTCGTCCAACTACAGAAAAAGCACGAAACTCGTTTATACATTCTGAAAACTTGATAAAAGAGACCTTTAGACGACTACGAGTGCGAGTTTGACAACCGCTCTAGAACTAGTAACGTTAACTGCGAGATCTTCAGCAATTCTCTTAGTAACAAATTCTCTATTATTGTGACATGGAAGTCAACAATAGACCAGTTTCGTATTCCCGGTTGCCGCTGATTTAGGTGTTTATAGACTCGCTTTAACAGAATGAGCCTCGACTTGATGTTGAACCTACATAAATACCGGCCAGAACTAAGCCTCCTACAAAACAAAGAGTTCTGAATATTTTATACCCACATTAGAAATTATGAACATTTAGCATCAAGCCGAGGCTCATACTGTAAAAACGAGTCTATAGTCAATGTAATCAGCGGCAACCGGGAATACGAAACTTGTCTATTAAGCAGTTGATGTTATGATAATCATAGTTAATAGAGCAAACTGGGGGTCGCCTTTAACTCTACGAACGAAAGATCCCATTGGATAAAAGACAATTTAAATAACTCAAACCCTATTGTTGAAGAACGCAAACCTTAACAAAGAAAGAAAGGGAAAACAAAGAAAGCGTGTTCGTAGAGTTAAGTCTTACTGCGAACTGGTTATGAAACTCGGCCAGTTTCTTTGTTATGGGTTTTTGTTCTCTATTTGTTTTGTTTATTGTCCTTGACCGTGCACAAAATTCGAAAGGTATTCACATGCATATAAACATTTAACCAGTAGAAATATTTGGAGTAATACATTGAACTAAACAGTGTGCGCGGTCACGACTTAAGACAAAACAGCTTTGTACACTCCTTTTGAAACATTTCGAGCTTCAAAACCAGTTAATTATATCAACTATGAGGTTATTTACCAATAATTTGTTTATGCAGACGAGCGCAATCGTGTAGTGCTAAGCAACATCAACCCGGGCGAAGACACGTCATACATCAACGCCAGCTTCATAGGGGTACGTATATCGCTCTGTAACTCAGTTAGCTAAAATTGAATATCTATAAAGTTAACCAAGAGTAACACGAAGGTAGAATTTTGAAAAAAATATAAACTTCAATTGGTTGTATACAAGGCTTTACATTACATTACACAATAACTCGAACCCTCGGTAACTCGACTTCCCCGCAAACTCGAAGCAATGTTTACTTCCCTTCAGGTACTCTGCTTTGCAATAAATTGTCTAACATGTCCAGCTCTCTTATTCTTAAAATATTTCCGTTTAAGATAGCAACGCATATGTACATTTCCAGCGCTTTTGTAAGTACAGTAAAAACCTACGTGTAAGAACCAAGTGAATTAAGAACCAGGAGCTTCTCATTTTTACTTTTAATAACTAAAAACATAAGAACCTATTCAGGCTGGAACATTAAAACAGGTTCTTATATATGAAAAATGATTGTTGGTTCATAAAAAAATCTTCTAGAAAAATCACCTGAAGTTGAAAAGTCTAGGTTCTTACACGCGGGTTTTTACTGTAACTCCGGCTGAGTTTAACTTCAGGCTAAACAGAGAAACGAAGTAATGTTTCTTTATGTATTTAAAATGAGATTTGTTTATTGTTTTGCCAAAAGCTTTCAATCAATATGTTAATGCGCAAGTTTTTAAGCATATAATTGACGTTTACAGTTTTGCCACTAATTGTCAGTGAGTGAGCCAACTTTGTCACCCTAAGCAAAAGCGCACACCAGTGTCGGTAATTTGGCATCAGTGGGGCGTTCAATTTGGAAGTAATGAAAATGCACATTCTTTTGATTTTCCATTAACTTTAATTACAACTGACATGCTTTTCGAATTAACATGTATCTACAGACCTAACCGTTTACTTAGACCATCCAAACTAGAGTTAAAGACAGCTACCACGAGGACGTAAAGCAAAAACATTCTGTGTTGCAAAATAGTGTTTCTAACACGACTTTGTTAATGCTATTATGTCATAAAGTCTAGAGGAGGCTCAAAAAAGCTTAAAGCAAAGAAAAGCTTAATAATTCTGTAGTTGTTTAACCAAAACTCAACAAAAATCGTATTTTTTAAAGGATTCTCAAAGTAAGAAGGCCTTTATCGCCACCCAAGCACCATTGGCCAACACAATCAATGATTTCTGGAGAATGATCTGGGAACGTGATGTGAGAACCATTGTGATGCTGGCGAAACTCAACGAGACACATAGAGAGGTAAAATTAGTTGGGTTTAACGCGTGCCGATGGAAGTTGTAAAAAATACTTGTAATGTAAATTTTAAAGTACCATATGGCTGAACAATATAATACACAGCTGTTTAAAAAAAAATTGCCATAGTCAGCAGTCGATACTGGAACCGAAGGGAACTACCGTATACGGGGCCCAAATAGCGTAAAAAGTTTATTTTGTTACTATTCGCAAATGTTCAGCGACAGAAAATGAATTATGAGTTGATAACTATAGATAATACAAATTACGCTCCAGATGAATTCAGTCCTATAAAGCAAAAGAAGACAGACAGCAATTTGTATGTCATTGGTCTTAGACAGGAATCTCCGCTATAGAAAGGAGTTGTCAGACCATTTTTACACTTAAAATGAGCACTCATTCTTTGTGGAGTGAACATTTCCGATTTAGCACTGGACCAATTTCTTCTGCTTGTTGCCTAAATTACTCAACTACTGCTCTTGTGTTCTGACAATATGATACCCCACTCTGCTAAATTGAAGTTTTTTGGAACGAGAAGTCATTTTTACACACGCCAGGTTGGTCGTAATTGCAATATTTTTTTATACACTTGGAGCTGTGAGGTATTAAAACATGACGAGTTTGCCTTTTAAAACGGAACGCCTTATTTAAAAATAACTATAAGGTTCTCCTGTAAGCTGCAACGCACTTGTTTTGGACACAATCAGAACATAAGAAGCAAAACTGAGCTAACCCTTAAACAAAACGAACCAACTGCATATATAAAAGTTTAAGGACTGTTTGAGTTTTCCCTCCTTTTTTCGTTTGGCGCCTGTCTATTTATTTTTAATGTTATCTCACTAGACTAGGATCGGTCGTTACTGGCCAAAAGATGGAGCATCCGTTTGTGGCAGTTTTACCGTCCGCGCTCAGGAAGAAATCAAACACAGTGGATTTTTTGAACGTGAGCTTGACATAACAGACGGCGAGGTAAGAAACTAAGTAAAGTCTTACCCGAACAAGGGCTTACACTCTAAAAGTCAGAAATACATCCAACCCCACGAGCGAAAAACAGGCCATATTAACCTTTGTTGACTAATATTGATTGGTCAATTATTTCAACACACTCCATCCACGACTTAGTTTCATTAATTAATGTGAAAGATACGCGGATGTCTTTTTCCAATTTTTTGTGAGAAAACATTTCAAAACAAAGAGGAATTCTTGCATCATTCTGACAAGTTAAATTGTTTTTCACAATTTGTGTTTGTTGTTCTGAAAACGCCAATACAATTTTACTATTACCTTAGTTTCTCTATAGTAATTCGCCGTTCAATAGTCCCACTGATTTACATTAACATAACATTACATTTCAAGAAGTTAAATGCCATAGTTTGTTGTTTTCTATTTTCAGCAAAACACATTCTTATTGTTCTAATTCATTTGCTACATTGTTTTTATCTGAACCGGCAAAAGTAGAATATTCTTTAGAGCAATTGCCTTTCTTCAACCTTGTGTATAGGGTCGAATTTATTTCAACTTCACAAAGTTTTGTAACTATGTGTTTAAAGAAGTTAAACGCCGTTGCAGTCATTTTTGAAATTCTATTTATTCAATCGGATTGTTCTGTTTCTCAGCCCTTTTTTTTAATCTTAAAAAAGAATCTTACCTCTGAATTTTAGTATCTTACCGGTCAATCCCTAATTATTATGTTTTATCGTAAACATTTTCTTCCTTTTTTGCTATTTTTTTCAGTAGTAGTTTTGTAAGCTATACTTGACAATTTACAAGACCTGGTAATCAGCAATCGAAAGCGTTTGACGTTGTTACTAAATGATAAAAAATTGATCATAAGTATAACTTATCAATTTTTACTATGGACAATTGTAGTTTTATTACACCGTACAGTTTTGGCTGATGAGTTTCTCATTGTGTCACTGTCGAGTGCTTTTACCCTAATTAAATAGAGTTGACTGACTGACTGACTGATTAATTGATTGATTAATTGATTGATTGACTGATTGAATTGCGTGATTCATTGACTAGCTCATGAATTGTTTCATTGATTAACTGAGTGATAGATAGATTGATTGTTTGTTTGAGTGAGTGAGTGAGTTCATCACGATTGATTGACTGATCAAGTTATTGTTTGATTGACTGGTCATTTTTTGGTTTATAAATTGACTGATTGAATGATTAATTAATTGATTCATTGATTTGTTGATTGATTGATTGATTGATTGACTGATTATATATAGTGGTTTAAATGAGGTAAAATATAGTGATATCCCAAATAATTCCTACTGAGCGATAGCCAGAAAAGAAATTGGCCCACACGGAGAAAGAGAAAATTCTCTGATTGATTTATTGATGAGACTAAATGATTGATTGTTTGAATGATTGGTTTGATTGATTGATTGATCGAGTGATTGACTGATGACATTTTCAGATAGGTGATATCAGGAGAATTCGTCATTTTCACTTCTATCGCTGGCCTTCATCAAAAACTCCAGCAGGTTGTGAAATGGTGCTGGATTTGATTGGCTGCGTTCAAACAGCGCAACAAGAAACAGGACGACGTCCTATTGTTGTACACTGCAGGTGAGCCGGGTAGTTAGGGGCAGTTTAAAATAATACCTTCTGTTGCATATTTTTATGGAGGGATTCCTAACTGTGAGCAAGAGTGGCCGAGTTCCTGCAGTTTCGAGCGTGGACTTTTTTTTTGAGAACGTCAAGGTTAAAAAGCAGACACTACTTTGAACAAAAAACGACTAAATCCTTTCCGAAATTAATGGGGCTTACACAGCCGGCATTTATTTTCGATTTCCGTAGTGATAAGCGGATGACAGTATGTGCCTCCCCCTGTAAGAGCTACAAGCTCAAAAACTTGACTCTCAGTGGTCAAGCTTGGGCTCGAGGATTCTGATCACACTAACAACAACTAACAGGAGCTCATTGTTTTGCAAGACAGC
>JAOBRG010006907.1:0-24027 GCA_027574985.1 Umimayanthus nakama | reverse complement strand
GGGGGGCGAGTATTAATTATTTGGTCGGACAGCCACAACAGCGACACACAAAGCTCACTAAGAACAAACACATACACACATATGTAAGTCTCACTTCTCTGTTTTGTATATTTTAACTGTTGATTCTTCTGTACCACTAAGAATTTGCATGTTTTGAGTTCTGTATTGACCATTCATAAAAACTACCAAAACCTTATATAACTACACGAAAACTTGATGTCGTAAACTGAACTAATAATAAAAATCATCAATCCGCCAGCTTTTGAAAACTCACATCTCGAGTGCCCTCCAGATTTAGCTTTAGATTGACTGAAGATTTTCGGATATTTTTGTAAAACCATCTTTTTCGGTTCTGTTCCCTCCAAGGAGCTTAAAACCAAAAGTTACCAAGTTTTGAGGGTTTTAAACTAACCGACCACTTCACAAAAAGCAAACGTTCGAGGACATCAAAGCGGACACAAATAAACAAGATACAGGCAATCACAACAAGATGTTTTAGTTTTGGTACTTTCAGTACAAAATGTTCTATTTTACAAGTTGCTAAACTAAAATGAATCAATCAATAACCCGAATGTCTAATTGCGGTGGAAAATGTATTATACTTTGCTAAACAACGAATATTATTATTTTCTTTGTGCTTTGTTCTTGTTAAACTTTTCTGTTCATTGGAATGGAAAATCTTTGTTAAACTGAAAGAGCTAACTGACTAGAATGGCAGTGCTTAGCAAACTTTATAAAGTATGTAAAATGCTCCATGTGTTGGCACGTTAAGTAATAGTTTAAAATATATTCAAGTAAAAAAGTGCCAACAACGTCAAGCTGCCTAAACATCCACAACTGCTGCAAATTCGGTTAATTTTAGAGGCCTCGTCCCACACTATACCAGATAGGTTTCGTGCGGCCATAAAACTATAGCTGAAAGACTTTCTTGTTTATACTTAGAATAATTTTCGGCATATTTTTCGTGCGGTTTTGAACATGAAACGCATCGCTTGTAACATCGGATTATAAATTCAGGGTTTTTTTTGCGAAAGATATTTTTTTACGCTACAGTTCAACAATTTGTGTGTCGGCCCGAAAGCCCGGTTTGGTATAAACTAAGCCTCCTCACAGTACATCAAGGTTAGGAGAAGCTGTTATCTAACCAGCACATATGCTACTGAAGGAGACTTCTCTGATCTAAAGTAACCAGCCCTTGAAACGGTGGTTTTAGGTTAAAAAGAAGATCTAAACGGACTGATTGTTTGCACAGGGAAATTCATAATTATTCTAAATCTATGTTTAAAAGAAAACGGACGCCTGTGGAAAAATATCAAATCCAGTTACCCTGGAAACATTTCAGCAGAACTAGGAATTAATTAAAATGATTCAAAACGAGCGCATCCAGTCTATCGCTGTAGAATCCTGCTGCACTTTATAGTGTTTTTTAGTTATATTACTATTACTAACACGCAGTTTCATTAAGTGATAGCAAAGTGAAACAAAATCTTCATGTTTCTTATCTTTCGTGTTGCACGAAACAACGGTTATCAACACTGACCGTAAGCTGTCAACAAAACGAAACAAATTGAAAAATCAGGTCTGCACAAAAGCAATTCAAGTTTCTTTTTGTCCATTTAAACCCAAAGATGTGGGTTTCCCTGTTTCCCTTGAGCTCCGTCGCCCTTCTTCTTTAGAGAGTCTTGTTCGTTCACAGTTACTGGAGTTTCCTTTACAGGTTGCTGGTTTTGGTTGAGGTCTTTCCGCACACTCCCGGATGAGGTTTTTCTCATAGGTGGCGTGGCAAACGATCGGGGCTCATATTCCTCCATTTCCAGCTCTTCTCTATTACTGCTTCCCCTGAAGAGAACAACAATTAAAACTTTCGTTAGTAAAGTTTTTGTGTGAGCGATTAGCGCAGTTGGTTAGATCTCTGACTGCCATATCAGTTGAGGGTTTAGTTTTGGGCGACGTTATTTTACCACATCGTCCGTGGACATGTCCGTTCGTCTAGTTCCTCGACACTCTATTGGGGGACTCAAAAGAACCCGCGCACTTCTCGAAATTAGAAGAGTTGGGTAATCCCCGTATTTTGGTCCGTTAACTGAAGTGGTAAAGCCCATACAAACGGACACCATTGATGCTTGTGTTGGCCAACAATGTTACCCTCCGTTTGTATAGGCCTAGAAGTTTGACCGGTTTCAAACTATACGCAACAAATGCCAACAATGTTGTGGTTCTATGCAAACGGAGGCAACATGTTGGGCCAAATAATGTTGCTTGTTGTTGGCCAACATAGTTGCGTCCGTTTGCATGGACCTGTAGACACCTAGCATGGGACTCGGTCCTGTTCGCCATAAGTCCAAATAAAGTTGTTAAACGACAAAAAGACAAAATAAGATTAACTAATTATAAGGCGCGACGTGTCCTTGAGAGTGGGAGAAACCAAACAAAACTACACTTTCCTACTAAAGGCAATGTTGCGAAATTTAACAAAAATCTGCAAAACAAGAAAACATTTTTCTATGATTGTCTTGAAGAGGAGAAGGGATTCGTGTTGTTCATTCCAACTTTTCCCGGATTCAGTTGACCCATCAAATGATCATTTATTTGTTTGTCTTGAACAGTAGCCAAATGATTAGCGATCCGTTCCAATTTTTAAAGTAATTATCAAGAGCCACAAAATGGTCATTCTGCTTGTTTCCTAACTTATCAACTACAAAAACGAACAAAAAGACTACTCATTTTGCTTGAATAGTAGAATAGATCGATCGGTGCTGTTACTGTGGCGGGCTCCAGGACTTAGCGAGAAGGGGTTCGGACAAACTCTCGCCTACATTATCTAATTGTTATTGTTATTTAACAAGTCCTTTTTCACAATAAAGGGGGTTCGACCGAAACGCAAGAACCACCCCTAAATCCGCCCCAGTATTTTTTCTATTATTTGAACTAGTTAACAAAACCCACGAAACAACCGTTGATTTGCTTGTCTTGAATTCGAGGGCAGAATTATTGTTGCACTTAAGTGTAAGAAGTTACCTGCTTGTCTTCCGTGTCGATTCGTACCCAGGGTTATCAAAACTACTCTGTGACGTATACGCTGGTGGCACATGATTCAAACTCTCTCCCCAGCTCCTGTCCCTGCCAAGCCCTGACGACTCATCCGTTCCACTCATGCGCTCTCGACTGCCGCTGACATGGCCGTTATTACGAGCCCACCTTTGATCTCCATCATCAGACTCCAGCCGATCTCTAGTCGGGTATTCTCTCGTTGCGCCATATCCGTTTCTTTTCTCCTCGGGTCGCTGTTTTTGATAAGAATCGGAATCTCTCCTTGATTTTTCAAAACTATCCATCCTCGAGCCAGCATACCTATTCGGAGGTCCTCGGGACGTGTTGACCCGCGAATCTCTACCACCAGGACTCCGTGGTAATGACGTGGTTTCGTAATCGAGCGGGGCTTTGCGGTACTCGGTAGACATGTCGTCAGTGTACTCCCAGCCTTCCTTCTTAATCTGATCCGTGAGAACGCGTGATGACCAGAGGTTAGCCAGCACCTACAGAACCAGAAACACATAGACAAATGAAAGGAATGCGTGACACATGCAGGTTCATTTGGCCAAAACCGAGGTTAGCCCGGTGTTAAGGCGGAGTGGCGTACTCAGAAAGTTCAGCACCCACAGAGCCACCCACATTTTAGAAACAAGCACGAAATGGGTGAGGATGTGTCACTAGATGGGTGAGGATGTTTCACGAGATGCGTAAGGATGTGACACGAGATGCGCGGGGATGTGACACGAGATGCGTGAGGATGTGTCACGAGAAGCGTGAGGATGTGACACGAGATGCGTTAGGATGAGTCACGAGATGCGTTGGGTTGTGTCACGAGATGCGCGAGGATGTGTCGCGAGATGCGTAAGGATGTGATACAAGATGCGTTAGGATGAGTCACGAGATGCGTTGGGTTGTGTCACGAGATGCGTGAGGATGTGACACGAGAAGCGTTAGGATGTGTCACGAGATGCGTGGGGATGTGTCACGAGATGCGTGAGGATGTGTCACGAGATGCGTGGGGATGTGTCACGAGATGCGTGAGGATGTGTCACGAGATGCGTGAGGATGTGACACGAGATGCGTGAGGTTGTGTCACGAGATGCGTGAGGATGTGTCACGAGATGCGTGTGGATGTAACACGAGACGCATGGGGATGTGTCACGATATGCTTTAGGATATGTCACGAGATGCTTGAGGATGTGTCAAGAAGTGCGTTAAGCTTGATCTTTTTGCGTGTAGCTAATTGGGAAATCATGGGAGGTGGTTCCAAATAACCCGGTCCCCCGCCCCCTGGGTTAACTTGTTACTAATTTTAGGCTGCAGCGAGTTTTTTTTTCTTTTGTTGACTTGACTAAGCCAATTATAACAAAGCGCAATGGATGTCGGACATCGGATCTGGGAGTGCGAAGGATAATGGACATCCGAGCTAACCTTTAAGATAAAGGAAGTAGAGAACTTATGACTAGTGCAGTGAATGTGCCTACTCTTAGGTTTGACTGTCTACAAGTTACCAACCTGGTTGGCGGTTTTCACCAGTCTGGGTGAATACGTGTTCTTCGACTTGGCGATGCGAACAATCTTCCGAACACCATCGGTCTTGTGAAGGAGTCTATAGTTATAATTAGAATTCCTTGTCATTAACTGAGCTATTCTATTATTTTATGCTGTATTTGCAAAGCTATGCTGTGCTATGTTACACTATGATTTGCTTTACTTTATTTTAATCTAATTTACTTCAATTGACTTGACTTGACTTGACTTCGTTTCACTTCACTTCACTTTACTTTAATTCAAAGTGGCTCCGCCGTCCCTGGTTTACTGCTGTGCTATGCTATGCTAAAATAGACTGATATAGACCGTGCTGTGGTGTACTATGCTACGATGTGCTATGCTGTACTTCGTTAGGTTATGTTATGTTATGTTGTGTTATGTTATATGTTTCGTTATGTTTTGTTATGCTATGCTGGCTATCCTTCCCAATAGTATTAATCTCTTGTGGCATGGTTTGCTAAGTATTTACTATACTTCACGGTACGATGAGTTACTAAAATTTAACTTTCAGTTTTTACTTAGTCGAGGACGACTTTGGAACGACGTTTTGTAAAGTTTCACCCTATTTTTTGATGAAATCCGGCGGTTGTCAATATTTAAGAGTTACCTTGCATTTTTCTCGTTTCGAATACAGAGCTGGTAGATTGCACACATAAGGGAAGCTATGGTGGGTTCCTTGACCAGCGGATTCTGTTCATTACCGGTTGGTATTCGTAAAGCCAGATCCTTTATCGACTTCTCACCTACGAGATAGCAGAAGCGAAATGAAGTAGCGTAACACTAAAGAGAAGTGAATGCTGCTGAGCCGCTATGATGCTACTCTGTGTTGGGAGCTAAGAGTAGTGAACTCTTGCCATTGTCAATCACAACGAAGGTCACAATGACAATTGTTCTTCTAACGGCCCGCATTTTGCAAGTGTCAAGGAGTGTTCTAGCTCTTAAACCGTTTTTGAAATTCGGAAACGTTTTTCTAGGTCATAAGAAGAAAAAAAAACATGCAAAAGTTTAAAAAAATAAAATATAAAAAAGGTTTTGTAGAACAGGGGTGAACAATCGGGAAAGGTTAGCTCCATCTCCCTCTCCACTTCGACGGCAATTTTGGAAATATCTTAAAAGAAAAACACATGAAAAACGGTCTTCTGAAGCATATACCTTTCCAGCCCCTCCGAGGTTGCAGAAACCTCTTTCCGAAATTTCTTTTTCCGCCCATGAAGAATAGAAATGCCTTGTGTTATTTCTACAAACAAATTCAAAGTTACTAACTTTCATCATGCTTACCGATAAGTTTTTTATTCTCTGGGTCTGCTGCCAAGTTTCGAAGACAAATCGCGGCAGCTCTTATCGCAGGGTCGTAGTCTCGTTTAAGAAGGCGAACAAGGTGGGGAATAATCTGAGCCTTTCTGGAGTCCCCGCGGATCTTGATTGCCCACTGAAATCAAAATGGAGAAACACGTTTTAGAAGTGTGGAAAACTGACAGAGTTGTAGTTTACATGCGTGTAAGCTAGCACTAAAATATGCAAACGTACATTATACGAACAATTTCTTCTTTCAAAACCTTTGGGAACTTTCTCAATTGAAGTTGTTTTTTACAAAGAAGCAGAAACATGAACCACTAAGAAATTTGTAAAATATATTAACGAATGAGTAAATGAATGAATGAGTGAATAAACGAAGCGCAAACAATGCCGGACATTAGAACTGGGCTTTGATTTTGAAATTTTTATCTAAGGTTTCTTGGCACTTCCGTTCAGCCTAACGACCAGTCATTTTAATTGATTATGAGAGTAAGAAATGAAAAATTTGTTTGCAACTGTCAATAAACATCACTTACGTTCCATGAACAAGCCGTCAGGTTATGTAGCGCACCAGCGCTCCCTTCAAGTGTATCCATGTTATTGGACTCCTTCAACAGAATATAATACTGGCCCACCGTAGTCGGTTGCCATAGCAACTCCACTCCAGTTGCTGCCCCCTTTTGCCGGTCAATCGGTTTCTGTCCTGTTGTTTTCTTCTTCTTTCTTCCCCCGCAGCCCGCAAAGCATCCCTGGCTCTGCTGCTCCTTCACAGCCTTAGAATCCATGTCGAGATCAGCATCCTTGTAGTTGTCTCTGTCCACTTCACTCTCCAGACGATAAGACAAGTTTCTAAGCGTGCACACGGAGTTTTCAAGACACTGAGGAGAAAATATTGATATTCAACTTACAGCAACAACAAATCCAGTTAGCCTGTAGACACCTTTTTGGCAAATGATAGTCACCATTGTAGATCTGATATTGATTCAACTTAGTTACTTTGCATATCATCATCTTCTTTAGTTTTTCTTTATTTGTTTGTATGTTTTCTATGTTTGTTATTGTTATCATTTGTCATTATTATTAATACTACTATTTTTGTTTTTGTAATTATCATTATTATTAAACAATGATACAAAAAGGTTTTCCTCGACAGTTCGACATTTCAATTTTACAACCTTTTTTTGTCTCCTTTTAGAGCGCAAGTTTTAGTCCGTTTTGATTTTGAATTAGGCTTCGAGACCTGGCTGCGAGTCTTTCTATGTTTCAATTTTCAACTTTCAATACAATTGGTCCTGAATTTGATTACTAACTAAAAAGGCTTGTCATTAAAGATTTGTACCACAATTGAGAGTTTTTGAACTGACAATTGCAAATAATTTTCGCGACATTTTTGACTGTTTGCTCAATCGACAAATTAGCTGTCTTTTCAATTTTTGTCTTCGAGCGCTGGAATCCGTTGCACTTTACTTAGGCGAAACCTGTGCAAAACACGTAATTTTTCCAGATAAAATTGAAACGCTTGGCATCATCAATAGCTGCTTTAAAAACCAGCGATCACTTACTCTAAAGCCTTGCAATCTTTTTTTTTATTGGCGACTAAATTTACTTTTTTCTTGTTTCATTGTGAAACTCGAAAATACTTTTGAAATATTATAACCGAAATTAGGATGGAAAATGTTTTTACAAGCAACTGAGAATAAAATAAGGAAACATCTGAAAATCTGTTCCTACAATACTCAAGTTTCAATCTGTTTTGAAAAAACGATCGTTCGAAACTAACATAAATTCTAGTCACTTATCGAAAAGTATTCTGATATAAATAACAAAAATAATGAAAAATGATAGCTCTGATCTTCCTTACAAGAAGAGATCTGAAAAACCTAAAACGCGGGCTTCTAAACGAACATAACTTTTAAACAATTAGAGATATCGATTTAAAATTTTGGGTTTTGGCGTTTTCAAACATATCGCCCAACTTACATGCTTATGGGTCATTACTATTTCCAGAGCTAACTTCTTTGACTAACCTCGCCAGATTAGTAACTCACCCGATTCTCATAGTATTTACTTCTGACGCTGACTCGTATTATCCACACCAAACAGTCAACCAGCGCCTCTTCCTCTCTCAAATAGTCCCTTGTGTCACTTCCGGCGGACGATAAATTTCTGATGATGCGCGTCACGTGCTCCAAGACCGCTGACCACTCTCTCTCACGAACCGAGACCTCTCGAAGAGCTTTGACTTTGTCCCAGCCAGAGTACGGAATCAGAATGATTATAACAAGGATGTGCAGGCATTCTCTCAGGATCAGTAACTTAAGTACCTGTCGGCAAAAATTGAAAAAATGCTCAATAAAAAATAGTAAAACGTTTAGACGGTCTAAATATTTTGTTAAACAACTAAATCTTTGGTACTGTCGCGTGTTGATAGGCTTTTAAAAACAGCGATTTGTATATACACGTTTTAGGCCAGTCTGGCGGTGTAATTAAACCGCCTTTCAATCATGAATAGTTGAAATCAGTTTAGAGAGTAGTGCGAATGCGGAATCAAAACGCTAAGTTTACTTTACTAAGTTCGCATTGGTATTTGTGTTTGTGTTTGTGTTTGTGTTTGAGTTTGTGTCAAGTTTGTGCAAGTTGATCTTTTATCTGTTGCTGATCCCTGACCAAGAAACCAGCAGTGATAAACCCTGGGATTTACACATAGTTGGGTGCCCATACAAACCATGAGACTATTGACGTATGCTTAACACCGACTAACTTTTGAATGATTACCTGAACTGCAGAGAGATTGCGTATTATTGTAAGTATGACTTGTCTCTCCTGCAAGAAAGACGCGGTATTATTACACGTGAATACAAGCACAGACGTAATTACACAGCTGTTCGCTGGGATGGTCATAGTGATCTAGTTTAAATATCAAACAAAGAGATCGACGCCACGGCATTCAGTCGCAAAGATGTATTAAGCTGAATTCATCTAGCAAGGACAATCAGTCCCGTTGCCAGCATTTAGGCGGGGAATAAGAAATTAATAAAGGCTGGGTTGGCGAAGGATGGGAGAAGTATTTTTCCAGTAACTACAATTGTTCCAGTGTGACAACCTCAAGATATTTATTAAAAGAAGACGTTTCGGAGCTTTTGAGAGCCCGGATGCCTACCGCCCGCTATCCGTTTCTGGCACTTCCTCTCCCAGATCGTTGCATGACAAACACTTGGACAGAAGTGAGGAGTTCCTTGGCAAAAAATACGATCAGAAATCTTAGGTTGTATATAGGACCCCGGATTTTGCAGCATCGGAAGTGACAAATTCAGGCACTTATAGCAACAAGTTACCTGTTCTTCCTGCGTAAGTTGAAGCATTCTAATGAGGGCCAGGATTCCTCCACAATCAGCAATCCGTAACTAAGACAAAACAGATGCAAAAGCAAAAGCAGACGTTAACTTACACCAAGTTTTGGACATTTCAAGGAATCACTGAAAGTAAAGTTGAAATTAAAGTTTTCAAAATCAAGACTGTTCCAAGTTTGAACGCCTAGGTCCTTTACAGAGTGTAAAACCTGTAGAACTTCTGAAATCGGGATTCTTCATGTATTTTCCACGAAAAGACATGTTTTCAAGATAACATTTAGATATAACATAACAAGTTGACTACAAGAACTTCAATGGCTCATTAACCAATCGGAGATAGCAACTCTCAAAATGAGGATTTCCTTATCCAAACCATGCGTGAATCGGGTTTCGAGATTTGCAAGCAAAATTGGAATATCAAAATCCCGCCTAACTCTGGATGTTCGGGCGCTCTACCTTTATGCAGTAAATTAAGGTTTGCATGTGATCTTTGTTTTTTACTCGGTAAGATCAATCTTCAAAAAAGACATGTGCATGAACCGGGGTTTGCAAGCAAAATCGGGATAATAATACCCCACCTATCTCTCACTGGATGGTCAGACACTCTGCCTTTATGAAGCAGTTAAACCTCACAAATGACCGCAGTGCCACCTCACCTTATTTTCGTCAGTTGTTACGCTGTACGAAATGTTCCGTAAAACACACGCAGCGGCATAGCGGACACGCTCGTTTGAATGATCCAACAGCCTCACCAGGATCTCAATACCGCCCAGCTCTCTGTTGAACAAATAATTACAGCAAGTTATCATTAGGCTAAACACACACACTGAAGTCATGGCTCGCTCTATCGTCTAGAACACAGTAATATTTCGAGACCGCCTTCCAGAAATACAGTCTATAATAGAACGTTTAGGTTATCTTAAAAGATAGTCTGCTCATTTTTTACTCTGTAATAAAAACATGTAAAAATTAAAAATTTGAAATTTTACACTTCTCACCAAATTCTGTTTTTCAGTTGTAGTGGACCACCTTAATCTTATACAGTTATAGATAATGTTTACATATATTTTATAGTTTATAGAATTTTATACCATCACAGTACCACCGCAAGATTTAACAAACTGTAACTTTTTGTCAGTTCTTTCATCGATGTAAGAGCGCTGAGACCCTGTTTAGTGTTCCGAAACAGCTCCGAATTATTATCATTATTAAAAATATTATTGCAATTTCCTCAAATCTGATTAACCCATTCAGCAATCATTTTTGCCTCTACACTCATCCAAGGCTGCATCCACACTGCGCCGAGTAAATTTAAAAACGGCACTTTTTAATTTATCCGCATCAAAAGATCTCCGTCCACACGGGATACGGATAAAAAGATCCACATCCACACTGCAACGATGATCCACTGGATAAACGCTTAATGGACGTTTAGCGTTGTTTGAGCATGCAACACTAATAGAATATTGTTGTTTCTTCTGTCTGTCGAAAGACTCATCAATAGTCACAGAAGGGGTAAAAGAAGAGCACCAAAGCTGATTACTTTTCATGGAGTAACAACGAACTGCAGTTACTTTTATTAAATGCAACAGTCGACTACAGAGCATCGAGGACGACAGCTTAAACTGTTTAAACCACCGGATCTTGACGAAAATCGACTTTTTCTCAGTCCAGTTGATAAAATGGAGTAGTGAAAGTGACGGATCCTGACGGAACTATCCTTGAACTCGAATAAAACAAGTAGACATGATAAAACGGAGTAAAACAAAGCGGTAGTTATCTCATTGTGGATGTTTGGGAAGTTATGTCACGTGCGTGACGTCAGCGTTTTCGAAAAACTCCGTTTTCAAAAAGATCTTCGTACACACGAAAACATTTAGCCGGCGTTTTCAAATTTATCCACTCTAGCCGGCGTTTTCGAAAAGCTCTGTTTTCGGTGACAAAATTTACCGGCGTAGTGTGGACGGAGGGCCTAACCGTGTAAATTTACCCGGTGCAGTGTGGACGCAGCCCAAGTTTGTTTATCTTTTGTATTGAGTGCCAAACCGAAATGGACTCCACTCAGTCCTAGAGTCGACTCCCGATTACTCGAAACTAAAGAGGAAATATAGAACAAGATTCGAGTTATCGGAAGTTCGAGTTATCGAGCTTAAAGCTGTATAAAAAATGACCTGAAGGGAGATGAAAACTACTTCGAAATAGCGAGAGGTTCGAATTATCGAGGGTTTGAGCTATCGGGAGCCAATTGTGTTACCATTACAGTCAAAACTCAAGAACCTAAGATATAAGAACCTGTTAGGCTAAAATTTGCAATTTAGACCCCTTCTATGTAAGAACCTCTTTAACCTCAAATTTGAGAAAGGTTCTTAATTTTAAAAAGCATTTAAAAATATTTACTTAAAGAGAATTGGTATAATAAATGTATGATCACTCTGGATGTTAAAGTTTATGGCATGCATATAATTGTTAATTTAATTAAAGGGTGCTGATCACTAAAATCTTCTTAGCAACGACATAATTTTTTGAAAGAAAGATAGCCTAAATTTATGTTAACCACCATTTATGTAGGAATCTGTTTAAGCAAACCCTGTAAAATATAGGTTCTTACTCGTGCGTTTTTACTGTAATGATTGGACAATGAAGCAACTTGTAAGTAATCTGTAGTCTTGTGAAAGTTTGAGGGATGCTAAAGATTTCCTTGCTTTGCAGGTGTTGTGTTTTAAACTACAAGACCAGCGCGAGCTTTTCAGAAGATCATTTTTATAGGTCTTTATATCCTTGGGAGAAATATAGAAAATCCATGAGTTTTCCAGAAATTCGGAGTATAGTGCAAAGCCTGCAATGTATGCTAACTGGTAGTTAACCGCAAAAGGTACTGCTTCTTACCTGACTTTGGCTTTCACGTTTTCATCTTGATAACAGAGATGCTGCAGATACACTGCCGCGTGAATCATCTTGGTTATGTCGCCCGACTGCATGTAGTCCAGCAGATCGGGAATGTCCGGCTCACGACCAACTGTCCGAGAGATAACCGACGCTACGGGTTAGTATCGATTCATTACGAACGCGAACAGAAGTTCGATGGACTACGGAGTTAGTGAGAAATTGACTAGAGTTTGGATGGGTGAACGAATTATTTAGCTCAAGTCAGCAGGAAGTTCGAGTTAACACGGTTTCAAGTATCGCCGAGGTTAAAAGTTGTCAAGAGTCAACTACTTATAACCTTTTGTGAATGCGTATAATTTTGCATGCACCGGAAAACCATTCACCATCTAACACGGAGATGGTGAAATTCTTCAATTAATATTGATCGTTCGGGTTTCACTGATAACTTTAATCACCATTGACTCAAACAGTTGTCGTTTTTTAAAGACTTTCTATAACAAATGTGTGTGTGTTTTTTTATAGAAACGGTGAGTTGACTGGGCAAATATTCGCGCTTTATTGCCCACTACCTGCTCATCAGAGCGGGATATTTGCGTACTTGATCACCTACTGTTTGACTGTAAACATTTCTGGGGCTCTCAATTTTTCAAGTTTAAAAGAAACGCAACACCAGGTACATATAGTCAGTTGGGACAAATGAGCAATACAAGAAGACGGGCTCTGTATTTTGCTTCCCTCAACTTGTTCAAGAAATGCAGCTTGGTTGTGGACATCCTTGTTTTAAACAGAACAGAGGATGAAAGAAATAAATTCAATTTCGTAGAATGATGTTTCAAGAATGGAATGCGAATTACAAATTCAAAGATTATTTTGCCAGATAACATTCTGAACTGGAAATACTAAACACTGGATGGGATTATAGCACTATTTGTATCGTATCATTGTAAAATACTTGCGGTATAGTCTTACTGAAAAAAGCGAGTTGATCAGCAGATCGAGAACAACTGCAGTTGTACACCGAAATAACAGTTAAAACTCCATCCATTCAGTCGGCTTAACGTTAACAAACAAAAGAACGATGTTATAGAAACTAAACGGACACGTCTCTACGTAACAACGTTAACGGTCAGAATATAAGCAGAAACAGAAACGGAAAAAGTTCTGGTACAAGACTCTTGGAAATAATCAGGTGATATATACAATGCATAAATGCAAAGACAGTATTCAATAAAGTGGGCATCGCTTTGACTGTACATCTAGTTTTTTGGAGTTCTCTTCCAGTAAATCATGAAGTAATAAACAAAAAAGTATACTCACCCATTTGGTAAAATCCCCAAGAATCTGTTGACAAAGAAAATAGGTGTAAGATCGTTTTGCTCTGATCTCGTGCAGACCTTAATAAAAACTGGAAGTTGCAAATATCAAGACGATTGTCTGAGCTTCAGCCGGCTCTTTTTACAACGTTATTAAGTTAAAATATGCATGGATTAACCATAACAAAGAACGCAATAACTGGCTAATTATTTGGAGGCAGTTCTGTTGTTTTATATCTTTTTGTTTTAACATACCAACCATATATTGCGATTATGATTATTTTCATTCATGAACTTGTCAATGTGAGCACACGCATTCAACATTTGCGGCCACTGACAATATTGACAGAATGTTCTCATGCATGCACTAAATAACATATTGTGTTATAACTTACTGTTATTCCTTGAAAAAATGACAAATACAAATAAAGCACTAACTGAATAAAGTTACTCGCAGGAACTTCTGTGAGTCATGCTTGAGGGTACAGAAACTAAAATTGATGTTATATGACGCATGGATAGTCTACTCAACTTATTCTTAGCTGGCATTTACATGTAAGAAGCTATACCGACAAAAAACTGGCTAATTTCATGTTTACGTAAGTGCAATTGTTTGAGCAAAAATAGCAACAACAGATACAGCAGCTGTAGTAACCAAGAAGAATTTCTTTTGCCACAAAGGGACAATATATCGTCGGTGCCATGTAGTATTTTTGCCTTGATGGAATACAGTAAAAATATTCTGTCGCCAAAGCACAGCGGCTTTTATAGGTACCAGTCCGATTATTTATGGCCGGGGTTCGGCTGAAGAAAACTGAAATATTTTTCCTCCTCAACTTTTGTGGACGACGGCGGAACAATGACCGACTGTCTGTAATCTGTAATCAAGTCTTGTTCCGTCAACTTTCAAAGATCCCTCGTAGCGATAGGAACAAAAAGGAATGTTCCAGCTTATCTACATTTATTACAAAAAAGCTATTCGAAAATTGAAAACGAAAAATTAAACCAAAAGATCAGAAACTGCTCTAAACATTTGAAACTGTATATAAGGGTTGATCGGTTTTTCAAGATATCAGATAAATTTTGTTTTGTTTACGATGCTTCTCGGATATGTGTAACAAAAGTAATTAAAGATGCACATTTGTCGTTATATTTTTGCCAGACTTTCTAAATATTTTAACATTTTTGTACTTTTGGCACTACGGTAAACAACTAAACTAAAAACATATAGTGTCAGCAAATACAAAAAACCATGTTTGATGTTACTACATGCTTATACCTCTTTATATCTAGAGGAAATTTTAAATCTTTCTTATACTGATGAGGCTATCTAGATTCTTATACTGAGTGAACAATACAACTACACATGCGCAGTCTAGGTGCCAAGGAAGTGGCATCAGTGGACAGATTTTTCGCGCTTATTAGAGCTCGTCATCACAGTGCAAGGCTGTGTAGTGCTGACGAGCTTCAAGAAATGTGAAACAGTTGGATGTCCACTGTTGCCACTTCCTTGGCACTCAGACTGCACATGCGTAGTTGAATTGTATGTATTAAATGTATTATATTAATATTTCATCCTCAGGTTCTATCTTATAGTAGTTGTTTAGTATACGCAGCCTTTCACAGTCAACAATCAAGTCCATATCGATCAATCCATAAACCATCCATCCAATCATCCGTCCATCCAATCATCCATCCATCCATCCATCTAATCATCTATCCATCCGTCCATCCAATCATCATAAACCATCGAATCATTCATCCATCCAATCATCCATAAACCATCTATCTGTCCATCCAACAACAAATTATCAATCCACCCATGCACCATTCAATCTACCTACCTACCTACCCGTGTAGGCTATCTACCTGCCTACCTACCTTCCTACCTACCAACCAACCAACCAACCTACCTACCTACCTGTGTAGGCTACCTACCTACCTACCTACCTTCCTACCTTCCTACCAACCTACCTACCTACCTACCTACATACATGCATACGTACATACATACACACAATAATACATACCAACGGAAAGGTCACAGTGGGCGTTCTTTCCTCCAATCCACTGGTTACATTTGAAGATGTAGCGTTCATTGCGCTCAATCACATAAACTATCACTTCTTCCAGAAACCACTGTTTGCTTTTACCCGATCCGTCGTGGCCCACACGAATTTGCTCAAGCTGAAAATAAAAAAAATATGCTTTGGGTTTTCAACGATAATGCTACAGTCGTTTAACATTTTAAATCTTGAAATACTGTAAATAAAATCCAATATTCTTCATAAATTATATCTCGTGGATGAGACGCTGTCAAAGTACTCATCAAGTTCCAAGTACTGGAGTTTCAAGACTCTGGATTAAAGCTTTTTTCATATTAGAAAGCTCTATCGATATCTGCTGCCATCAGGACAAAAGTGACATCCAGCACATTCACAAGGAACGTCATGAGAATGCATAGAAACCAAGCAAAGCAAATAATTTGGCAGAATTTCTTTTTAAGATTTCTAAACAATTTTACTATGGAGATTTTAGTGGAATACACGCAATGATCATTTACAATCAAATTAATAATACATTAGGTTAACTTGTGTAATTATAAGCTTACACTGTAGTGTCGCGATTGTAGTTTATAGACGAAGTAGCGCTCTGTGGAATAGCTGCAATAATTCATTGCTATCAATCTTCAGTATCAGTGTCATCAACAGGAATATCATCATCATCATTATCATTATCAGTGTCAGTGTCAATGTCAGTGCCATTGCTGTTTTCATTGTCATTATCATCGTCATCGTCTTCTTCTTATTGATCATTAATATAACCTTTATCATTATCATTATCATTTTCATCATCATCATCACCATCGTCATTGTCCTTATCCTTGTCATTAACATTTATATTATTATTATCATCATCATCACTATCATCATCATTATCACTATCATTGATATTTTTACCGTGCCAATGTCTTCCCCCTTGAATCTAAACCGATCCATGCTCCCCTTCTGGAATCTCCTTTCCCCCCCGACCTGTTGTAGCTCCACCCTCTTGGTCTGACCACCCTCGCCGAACAGCTGGAAGAACACATTGGAGTCTGTCCCCGCTCCTGACTCCTCACCTGTCTTGAATTCAACTTCGTACTCCAAAGCTGCAAATGAAGAAAACAAGAAATGTGGAACATATTTTGAAAATACATGTAATACCTTCTATGTTATATCTTCGCTGAGTAAACGTACCAGGAATCTCGCTCACTTGACAAGATATACTATTTTGACTCTTCACCAAAATAGTACTTTTCTCTGACCTGTATGCAAAAGCCCCATGATTATGAGCCCCACGATTATAAACCTTGTGTTTAAGAGCGCGGCGTTTATAAGCCTAACAGTTGCAAGCCCCACGGTTATGAGCCCAACGGTTAGGAGCCCCACGGTTATGAGCCCCACGGTTATGAGCTCTACGGTTAGGAGCCCCACGGTTATGAGCCCCACGGTTATGAGCCCCACGGTTATGAGCCCAACGGTTAGGAGCCCCACGGTTATGAGCCCCACGGTTATGAGCCCCACGGTTAGGAGCCCCACGGTTATGAGCCCAACGGTTATGAGCCCCACGGTTAGGAGCCCCACGGTTATGAGCCCCACGGTTATGAGCCCACAGTTATGCGCCCCACGGTTATGAGCTCTACGGTTATGAGCTCTACGGTTATGAGCCCCACGGTTATGAGCCCCACGGTTATGAGCTCTACGGTTAGGAGCCCCACGGTTAGGAGCCCCATGGTTATGAGCCCCACTGTTATGAGCTCTACGGTTAGGAGTCCCACGGTTATGCACCCCACGGTTATGAGCCCAACGGTTATGAGCTCTACGGTTAGGAGCCCCACGGTTATGAAGCCCCACGGCTATGAGCCCCACAGTTATGAGCCCCACGGTTATGAGCTCTGCGGTTATGGGCCCCACGGTTATGAGCCCCACGGTTATGAACCCCACGGTTATGAGCTCCACGGTTATGAGCCCCACGGTTATGAGCCCACAGTTATGCGCCCCACGGTTATGAGCCCCACGGTTATGCGCCCCACGGTTATGAGCCCCACGGTTATGCGCCCCACGGTTATGAGCCCCACGGTTATGGGCCTCACGGTTATAAGCCTCACAGTTATAAGCCTCACGGTTATGGGCCCCACGGTTATGAGCCCCACGGTTATGAGCTTCACTGTTATAAGCCTCACGGTTATTTGCCTCACGGTTATGAGCCCCATGGTTATGGGCCTCACGGTTATGAGCCCCCACGGTTATGGGCCCACGGTTATGAGCCCCACGGTTATGAGCTTCACTGTTATAAGCCTCACGGTTATTTGCCTCACGGTTATGGGCCCCACGGTTATGAGCCTCACGGTTATGAGCTCCCACGGTTATGGGCCCACGGTTATGAGCCCCACGGTTATGAGCACCACGGTTATTAGCCTCACGGTTATGAGCCCCCACGGTTATGAGCCCCACGGTTATGAGCCCCACGGTTATGAGCTTCACTGTTATAAGCCTCACGGTTATGAGCCCCACGGTTATGAGCCCATCAAAGAACTAACACTTTGATACACCATGACCCCTTCTCCATCATTGTACGAGCACGTAATTTGAACTTTGGGATGATTTCTGAATACCTTACATTTCACGTGTTTTTCTTACCGATTTCTTGCGAGTTGGCATTGTTTCAAATTTGGAAATATACGGTCGTTAAGGGCTTTTATCATAAGGCAAAGAAATTTCGCGCATTCTGATTGGCTCTTGTGTTGTCTGGGTTTTCCGTAATGCCGGCGGATGACCTACGCGCGTAGAAAACCGGCTGTACGAAAAAAAGAGTTTTCACTTTGAGGATGTTATTCATTGTCGTTTCGAGATAAAATGCCATTAAATAACATGGTCATTAACCTCGCACATTCGGCCTCTAAAGGAGTATCAAACTTTAGCATAGACGCAAAACAGCAAGGTCTCAGTTTGATATTTCCCGTACAGACCTAATGCACTGTCGGTTATTAAGTAGTTATCAACAAACATTTTACGCTATGACAGACTACACAAGCTTACCTTCCATCGAGCCATCCTTTCCCGCACCGACTGGAAAAGATGCATCAAAATAATTGTTTTAGCAATAGAAGATAACTTGATTTATGCAGTCACTGCAGTTACTTCATTCAATCTAAACAAAAAAGCAAAGCTTTTTCCCTTCCATTTTTGTCTTACACGGATTGTAAACTTAAAACCTAAACTTGTAACACTTTTATAGAATAAATTCAATTTCGAGTTTAGTTCAGATTTTTCCGTCTACGTCTAGTTAATCAAAGCTTTCCCCAAAGAATTGCACATTAACAACCCTGGGCTATCTCACCAAACAGTATTTCTACACAAAGACGAAACTGTGATTCAGCGGAACCTACCAACATTCTCGGTTGCAATATTAATGTTGTTTTCATCAACAAGAGACCGATCTAAAGAGGAAAGAAAAGAACTAGAGTAACTGATTTGTGTACGTTATCAAGGTTGGTTTAAACTGCAGTAGAAGTTCCAAACTTTTGTCTTACTTTAACTAGGAAAAAATGCTATTTGAATATTTTTTCTCAGTTAGTTTTTCTGCAGTTAGGTTTCGTTTTTTTAACCCTTTCAGACCCGAACACGACTTATGATGCGATATTAGCTTCTCTCAACCTTTCTTCAGAATTTCTTTTTAAAAAAAATGGGATAAATAAGAAACTCATCTCGGAGTGTTTGATTACCAACTCCTTAATTCTCATAACAAATATAGAGAGTTTTGTACTTATATAGTAGTGAGAAGAAAAATACTGAGAAATCGGCTGGGACTGAAATGATTAAACAAAGAAATATAATTGCAGAAAAACTGCGGTGACGCTTGAGCTTGAACCGCATCAGAAGCGTGCTTGCTATTCGTACCGTCCTCCTTGGAAACTCCGTTCTAGCACGTTAACTAGATTACAAGTATACCACAAAACAAAAAATACTAGTGTACTTACTACTAAAAAGTTTCCATTTTCGTCACTAATTGTATTAATATTTTTGAAAACGGTACTTCAAATTTTTCAATATAATACAACGCAATGTAATGTAACGTGGGGTAGTGCAGGGTAGTGTAATGCAATGTAGTGAAATATGATGTAATGTTAGACTGCGAGTAGTCTTTTCTTTTCCACAAGAAGATCGTCGGGTCCAGAGAGCGCGCGAAAAGTGGGGCGAGGACAAAAAAAAGCGAGTGGGGGGAGGGGCGAAGGGAGAAAGAGTAGGAAAAGAATGTACTGTAATGTTACGTAGTGTAGTGTTTTGTAATGAAACGTAATGTAATGTAATGTAGCTAGTGTAGTGTTTTGTTATGAAACGTAATGTAATGTAATGTAGTGTAGTGTTTTGTAACGTAATGAAACGTAATGTAATGTGATGTAATGTAGTGTAGTGTATTGTAATGAAACGTAATGTAATGTAATGTAGTGTAGTGTTTTGTAACGAAACGTAATGTAATGTAATGTAGTGTAGTGCAATGAAACGTAATGTAATGTAATGTAGTGTGGTGTATTGTAATGAAACGTAATGTAATGTAATGTAGCGTAGTGTGATGAAACGTAATGTAATGTAATGTAGTGTAGTGTATTGTAATGAAACGTAATGTAATGTAGTGTAGTGTAGTGTAGTGTAGCGAAATGCAGTACAATACCATTTACTATTTTCGAATTTTTTTGGTAACCAATCAAAGCAAAATCTCGTCTTAATTGTAAAAAAAGTATGAACAAGGCTCGAATCTTAAAGAAGAACTCACCAGGAGAAGGGAACAGTATTGTCTCGGTTTCGTTCTTGCCATCGGCGATCCTCAGCCACCGGCCGCAGCGAAACAGGTAATGGTCTCCTGTCTCAAGGATGTCTACCTCCACTTCTTCTAGGAACCAGCTGGGATCCTCTCCCTTGTTGTCGTGACCAATAACCATTCCTTCGAGCTAAACAAACAAACAAAAAAACAAACAAACAAGCAAAGATAAATGAGCAAGTATTCACATCAAGGATTAAACACAGATAAATGAGCAAGGGAGTTAACATCTATCCACATTCAATCCTGGCTTTTGAAATTAGGAAATACCCTAAACTTCAGGCGAGCCCTCCTCTCTAAGAAGCACCCGTACAAGCGTCCAAATTTTCAATGACTCCCCAATCCCTTGCTTCTAACTGAAAAAAGCTCATGTATGAGTTGGGTTTTCATAAAACGGTGTTTATACATAGTTAAATAGACTCGTGGACTTGCACGTAGTATCGTCAGGACACACCCCAATTGTGCCCATTTTCAGGCCTTTATTATCCTTCCTCATCAATGTAAGTCAAACTTGAAGGGCTCTTTTTGCCTTGCCAGGATCAAACTTTTGATTTAACCCCCCCTCCCCCTCCCCCTCCTCCTCTCTCTCTCAAAGATAAGCTCCCCTCCAACATTGTTCTTAGGCTCTTCTCTCTCCCAAGAGAAAGAGCCTGGGTACGAGGTTGGCATCTCTCCAGGAAGTTTGTAACCAAATAAATTCCCCGGGAGTTTAATTAAGCTTTCACGGTAGTTAATATACATGCACGAACCCTAATTTTCTGAAAAAAAGTAAACCGAACGAATATTTGGTCAATACTAAGCAGAAGGGAACAGACTGAAAGGCGATATTGTCAACTGGGACCGCAAATAAACAGCAACCAATGAAAATGCAACTCTTTAAAAAAAACCTCAAAGTTTTTTTCTGAAAGAGATTATAAGCGGTACCAGATCAATACTTAAAATACATTATTTCTTGCAAAACCTCAATGCTTATGTCGTTTTCTTGGGCATAGATCTATAGATTCTTTCCTCATGTGTTAGCCCAAGTGATTTCGACGCACTGTAAGAAAGCACTAGGCGGGTTTTTGTATACGTCTTATAGATGACTATGTGCAGGACTTCAATTTGAGAGCAAACGGGACGGGCTGACACCCTTATTCATGAAGTGCATCATAAAATATCGTGTAAGCCCTGGGTTTTTTAGAAAAGGTTATTGTTTATTGACTTGCCCAAATCTCACGTCAACAAACAGATATGATTACCTTTCCTACATCGACAGTCTGGACAATAAACTTGTCTGCTCGTCCCCTCTCAAAACGTTTGAAGGCGCCAGTCTCATCCTGCAGTAGGATTTTGGGGGTAGCACCCTTTTCGCCATGAAACTGGAAATACACGTTGGCGTCTGTGCCCGCATTCGCACGGTCAGCAGTCTTGACGATCATGCGGTACGATACGCCTAAAAGTTCATCAAATTGATGGGTTTATCACAACCTGAAGAGTCTTTAAATGGTAACTTTTATGAGTTTCAATTAGTTAACTCCCATTGTTATTCACAACGTATTCCATTCAAATTAACTGAGGAAGGTTATTGAAATGACTGATATCAAAACTTTTTTACCAGTGTCCACTCACTTCACAAATTCAAACAATTTTATCTTGCCTGGTTACAACAACAGCATTTTTATTGTAGGTGGGCTGACGAAATTTAACATCTGTTTCTTTCTACTAGACGTTTCCTTACTGGCAAAAGTGAGTTTTATTTACCTTCTTGTGAAGCTGGTTCACCCGGGAGCAGCTCTATCACAATGGGATTTCCCTTGGGATCATTTTCCAGCCAACACCTGCTGGGAAACAGCGTTTTGTCACCTTTTGCGTTGATGACTGTCACCTGTTCCAGGTACATACTCCTCCCGGCATTTCCACTGTCATCAGCCACGAGTAGCTTGGTCACCTTCAGAACAAGTACGTGAAAGAAATCTTAGCAACTTCTTTCAATATGAGTAAACAGATGATCAACAAAGTATTTCTATGGGCGGGGCTGGGACGGGGGAAGGTCAGGTTAGTGGGTTTCTCAATCCTGTTCCAATTTTCCGTATTTCAATCACCATGTCCTCCTCTTTTAATGTGGAGTTATTGTCTTTGTGTAATACTGAAACAACTTTTTTGTCTTACTGAAGATTCGCAAGGCATTCGTGATATAGTGGATGTTTCCTTCGTTTATGACAACCAAGAATTCCTCTCTGTCTAGTTATGTACCAACGCGCAACCTTTAAAAGAACTGTACTGGTCTAACACCTTTGTCGCCGCAACAATTACAAACAAGTATCTAATGAGTGTAAGCACTAGAACGTGAACCTCGGCTCTTGAATATTAAAACGACTTTCTACTTCTAAAATTTTCTAAACAATAAGGGAAAAGTGGCAAACTGCACGCAGCCTGGTTGCATTCCCACGTGATGTTGTTGACTTTCTCGTACGAGTTGCTATGAATTTCTGTACAAATCTAAACGACGTTGCTTGGCAACAAACGGTCCGCACCTTGCCAACATCCGGGCACCTCACAGAGATCTTGTATGTATCTCCTTTCTTAAACGCGTGGCGATGTGAATACCCATCTCGTAAGTAGATTTTGTTAGTTTTGCCTTTCGTGCCACAGATCTGATAGTACGGATTGGACTTTGGATCCATCACGTCTTCTACTTGGACAACAACTGTAGGATAAAAATCACACTTTCTGTACAATTTTTTCAGACAGAATAAAAGTATGTAGCAGTGTAAAACACGAACCTCGTTACCGCTCTATGTCAAGTCTACAGAATAAAGATTATGCTTTCTGAAATACGCTGGACTATCTCTCTGGAATTATCTACCATTAGAGTAAACTTGTGCCCCTATCTAGATGCTTTTCGCAGTACTGTCAAAGACGTTAACATCTAACAATTATTTTACGAGGCCGCACTGAATACTTGCTGATAAATAACAGATGATAACCAGCTAGTATTCAGAAGGTCGAGTAGAGTAAATGTTTCATTAAATACAGTTTTATTAAACACAAAAACAAATTATTTTTCAGCGGCAAATATTTAATTGAAAATAAATTGCGTGTGAAGAAGACGCCGACTCTAAAATAGCTTGTGCTTGGGACATTTTCCCTTTAACGGGGGACATTTTCCCTTTAACGGGTTACATCATCCCGGCGTTTTCCATATATAGTCGATCATTAGAACATGAGCTGATAACCGGTGACCACCGAACCAATCAAATTGCTTGAAATCGAATAACTATTGGAGTGTATTTAATAGTTAACACTTATTCTTTCTATAGTCGATTAAAGCTCCTTTTCATTGTAGTATATCTTATTACTACGATGGTTCTTTCTTCTTAAATCTTTCAGGGTCATCGTCTTAATTAGTGCAAAAAGCTATTAGGATAACACGACTACTCCATATTTTCAAGATTTTTTCTAAACTTTACTTTAAATACTAACTGAGAAATATTGTTTGTAATACACTTACTGAGTACTAATGTTCTCATAACATCTTAGTGTAGCTAATTTCTGTAAATTTTTGAGCTGACTTCGATTTTGTACCTGTGTAAAGGTTGTCGTCAACTTCATCCTTAGGTGGCCCTAAAAACAAAATAAAAGCCGTAAGGTAAACAAAAGATGAAATATAAACTACAATAAACACCCGCATATAAGAACCTAGTGATTTAAGAACCTACAGGCTGAAATTGGGCATTTTAATACCCAAATATATA
>JAOBRG010006796.1:0-24028 GCA_027574985.1 Umimayanthus nakama | reverse complement strand
TACTACTACTATTACTACTACTACTATTACTACTACTACTACTATTACTATTAACATTACTACTACTACTACTACTATTACTACTACTACTACTACTGCTGCTGCTGCTGCTACTGTTACTGCTACCACTACTACTACTACTACTACTACTACTACTACTACTGCTACTATTACTATTAACATTACTACTACTACTACTACTGCTACTATTACTATTAACATTACTACTACTACTACAACTACTACTACTACTACTACTGCTGCTACTACTACTACTACTAATACTGCTGCTGCTGCTACTGTTACTGCTACCACTATTACTACCCTTATTACTACTACTAAGCTCCTAGCAGAGTTCGAAACTTTGTCAATTCACTTTACTAAAGAAAACAAAATTCAAATATCATGCTCTTGGTTTTCGAACAAACCCAAAAGTTATGGCAACGTGTCTGTGGAGTATAAGCCTGAGTATAATGGTTAGTACCCGAACTTTGAAAACTCTTGTAGTAATTGGATCGAATGCTCATTTATTGAATGCTCATATTTTTTTGCAACTCAAACCCTGTCCCCTCTCAAGGTGCTTGAACTTGCCAAAAACTATGGCCAAGCACACAAGCTCATCAGTGCTAGCATTTAACCCTTTGCTGTCCGTTGGACTGCCCCTTGTATAGCAACGCAATAACGATCCTCTGAATAATAACAATTTTTACATATTTTTTAAGTTTGTCATCGCAATAAGTATGTTGGTGTTACATTACAGTTAGCCTCTGCGTGCAGTGCGTAATATCTGCTCGCGTCTCTTCAAAAGTTAATGCGGTCATTGAATTCTTCTAAGAAAGTCACACTTAACACGCGTACTATGTAGACTACTCAAAACTATAACAATGGCCTCAAGCAAACAGAGCTACTCCTATATACTTCTGCCGTCAGAATAAGCCAACGCCATTGTGGCGTGGTATGTCAGTTGTAGTGCAATTCCCACGAGAAACCATACTATTTCCATTCATTCCCTCCCCTCCCAGAGCACGCGGATATCATAAAGAGAGGTCTTCCGATAAGACAAATCAAAACACTCCATGAAGCATTGTAAACAATATACTACTTGAAGCTACTTCTTTGTTTTGTTCAGTGCAGAAAATGCACCAGAGACAGTAAGAAAACGAAGTTTTGTGCTTTAAAAAACTTCGATTCTCCTATTTTGTCCCGGCAAGGTTTTTTTATAAAAAGAAAATTAATTGATGAATTAACACACGTTTGTAATTAATTAATTAATTAATTAATTTCATTAATTAGCCAGTAAGCTGGTTAATTTGTTTGGTTTTTATATTACTTGTACGTTTTTCTTGGATTGTTTATTTTTCAATTATTTATATATTTTGTTTCTTTACTTGTCATGTTTTAACCATAACAAAGTATGGTATACACCACAGAGCGTGGCTTCAGATTACGTGTGTCCTTGTTAATGAACTTGTACAACAAACTGATACAACAAACCTTTAACCAGTTTAGTTTACAGTTATGTCTACATAAGGCTACCGTTCACATTGGAACAGTTCAAAATTTCGAAAACGAGATTTTCGCAGAAAATGAAAATACATTAAATGATCTTCTAGTAGAATAAAAATGCTTTTTCAATACGTTTTTTAAAATAGTTTGCGAGACAGTGACGAACGAAAGTTTTACCGGAAGTGAAATTGTATTACGTGCAGCGTACTTTTATTTAGGAGTGAATTTCTCGAGACTTGTTTTGGCTAAAACTGCAGATCAACTTTTTAACTCATGCCGTCAAATTTGGCAGTTCATAAAACAGTAGCTGAAGATGAAAACCGTCCTGGCGACCAATCGTTTTTTATGACTCAATCAGGGCAGTCTGTACAATGCAAATAAGGAATTCTCTTCAAATACCTGCAGAAAATAAATGACGCATTCAATAAAAAAAATCGCCAGGACGGAATTAGAGTAAAAATTGTGCTGAATCACATAAACAAACTAAAAATGGTTGAAAACGAAAATGACAGCCGCATTAACGTCTAGAAAAGAAATAGACAGTTTGAATTATGATGCTCGCATTCGTTTATAAACCAAAATGTTTAAACAATTTTTTCACCATCATTTAGATAATTTTATAAGCTTTCCATTGATATATAGGTTTGTGGGTATTCGATGCGTATTAACGGAGTTACGTACGGAAAACTGAAAACACCGCTCAAGGTGAACGGTAACCTTAAGCACTACCGTTGGTTTTGTACATGTGCTCGAGTTCATCGATTGACCTTACCACTTATGCGAGCTTATGCCAAGTTCAACAGCGGCTCGACGGCACAGTAACCAGTACATCAGTGGTCTGAACTCGAGCGAGGCACTTTATTCGACTTGTCACAATCGACCCACGTGTTTTAACGAGTGGCAGTTGTTGGTGGTGAATAACCGCCGATGAACAACTACTCTGTTAGAAAAACGAGGAAAAGCGTCGGCCTTATACACGCATTTTCTTATAAGAACTAGTAAATTTTGGTCGAGCCTCGTTGTTCTTAAGTTTTTGCACGAATCGAGCCTCAATTGTTCTTACCTTGTTCTTAATTACTTTACCATGATGACAACATTATTTTTGTGGACAGTGCCTACTTGTGTAAATATTGTACAATCTAGATTTAGGCCAAGTAAAAAAATTAGATGTTTCTCAAAAAGGAGGCGGGCGGTTCTTACTGTTTACTATTTTTACTGTTTTTACTATTTCTGATTTATTGGTATACTATGAGCCCCAAGCCACAATTACTTTTACAGGAGGAGCAGACACGCACAGTACACTTTATTACTGCATGTGAAAACCGTCTTGCAATTGAGTTAATATAAATTGCTGTACATGTATAAAAATGTTTAACGTAATATTCTAACTTGAACCTCAATTGGAATTGTTATACGTTCGTACCCATGTATTAGAAATATCAAAGTTCGTTGTCTGTCTCAATGTGCAAGTAATTGACTCCTAAATTCCTTGTCTTCACTTCATGGGGGCAAAGGCTCTGGTTACTTTCCCCTTTGCGGTTTTGCTACTTTCACACAACGTTCACATTTTATGAACGACAACTAACACAAATAGTTAATACCGGGTAGTAAAAAACGGAAGCGGCAGCAAAAAGGAAGCGGGCGGGGACGAGAAACATCTAATTTTTTTTTACTTGGCCTTATTGCAGTTTGAGGAGCTTTATTGCTGAACACTTTTATAAAGTCAGTATTATTCCTACAGCATAGGTTGATTAGTTCCCGTATGTTTACACTTTGGCACTCGCTTCTTCTCTGCTAAACCCGAGTATTTCTAACTGCAGAACGACTTGCATTGACACGATGAAATGACGTGATGCGTTGTTTTTCAATAAAAATTTGCAGTAAGATTTGCATCTGAAGCCGAGCCTCAATTGTTCTTAGATTGTTCTTAATTTTTGGGCAAATTTGAAGCTCGCTGTTCTTATAAAACTGTTCTTATATATGTATTGCCTGTTTGTCATGTCCATGAACGTAAGTATATTGAAAACAAAATTGCGCGATTTGTCGTTGAATTATTCGGTCGAAATTCCTTTCTCTAGTTATAAGAGGAAAATTTGTAAAACACCCTTCATTATGTAGTCAACACTGGAAAGCTTTCTCTAAAATTTGAATCAGCGTTGTTGCTCCTACTTCCTTGAAAATTGTTTGGCTGACAATGTCACCAGTTGATCCTCGTGTTTACATAGACACATAAAGTAATGGATGCAATCTTAACCTTGATGTTGTGAATTGCGACAATTTTGATGTAAACTATATATCCTTCAGTTGTACAGAAAAAGTGAGTTTACTATTTTTCAGCTCCTAATACAGTAACATTCCTTGGGAAATTTTACCTTCAGTTGTCCCAGTCCCAATGTTTGTTTTCAATCTCGGATGGTATCTTTGCCACTCAATTTCAGTTTCATCAACAGTATTGTGTTGATCTATCTCCAATGAGTATATCTAGGTTGTGAGTGAGTGCAAATCGCACACCAGGAAATATTGCGGGAGGCGCGTTCAAGCCAGTCAAATTACTGCTTATTTAGGGCTTTGTTTGTGTCAAAATAAATTCTGAAAACTTCTCGAAAACTCCTGTTCAAGCCGCTAAACACCATGAAAAATGAAATATGTTATTAAAGACTTATTTTAGACTTATTTTGATTAGAATCGTATTTGAAATAGCCGCATTGTTCCTTACTCAGTATGGATGCAGCGGTTCGTTCACAAGAGACACAGCTCACGCATAGATAATCTGATTGATAAAAGAAAGGCTGGCTAAATGTTAGCGCTGTAGAAAGAATAAAAAAATGTTATTAGTCCCCGCAGTTTGACTTTTACTGTTTCTTTTTAAGTTATGCATCGAAGAAGACATAATTGCCAACTCAGACAGAACGATCTGCAACAAGATAGCCAAATCGGTAGTTTTAGCTTTTGGTAAATTTAAAAAGGCTTATAACATTGAATACCTGAGATGCATGTATTTGATACCCCGTTTACATTTTTGTTGACCTTTCTTACTCGCTTAAAATGCACCGACTTTAACATCTAAAACTTAAAAACACTATTTTAAGTTCTTAATACTTCACGTGCTTGTGTTCTCAGATCAGATCAGAGGGGTCGGACGGCGGCATGAAAACTCGATCTACCTTCATTTCCTGCTTAAAGTCTCAGACTTTTTGACAGGATCACTGGGGTGAACAAAGAACTAACGAAGACCTACTTTGAGCGGTTCAAAAAGTCCTTGTTCGACGGCATATGTAAACAAGGTTACATGTGTTCGCAACACTGCACCCCTTAAGTAAAGATCAGATTTATCGCAAAACCGCACAATCGGAACAGAACGCAACATCATATCCCAAAAATTTTGTTCTTAATCTTGTGCTGCCAAAACTGGTTACAAATATCCCAAACAGGAAGCTAAATGAAAAGGACTGCTCGATTGTTCTCTTACAGAACACACCTTGAAACAGTACGTACATAGCTTTATAGATATCGGTCACAGATATTGTACGTTGTTTTGGTTATTTTGAGATATCATGTGCTATCAGTAATCAACAGATCGCACCGATTTTCATTACTTGCATGTTTAGGCCAAGAATTTTAAATATGAAAGATTGTAGCGCTAGCATTGCTTCAAAATCATAACACCGAGTTTAATACTAATACAGTAATAGCATTAGTGCAGTATTCAGTAAAATGTATCGCAAATATCACTACAAGACGTTCCTGCTCTGCTTAATGTCCTGAAGACCCAATTTGGCTTGTAACAAGCCGGACTCTTCTTTCTACAGCTACATAAGTTCCCCGTAAAGGCGTAATATCCCTAAGGGGCGTGACTTCTTGGCGTTCTAAAAATTTAGCTACTTGACAAACTCTACAGTTTTAATTAATTTAAAAGGAGAAAAGAAAAAGAAAGAGAAAAGAAAAAAAGAGAACAAGAACCTAAAATCCTGTATTAGCATCGATAGCTTACGCGGATATAAAGTTAATGTTAGGAGAGAGCTGCATGCAGCGTAGACAAGATACTTTATGTTCAGTCTGCATTTAACTTTTGCATAAGCCTTTCAACTCCGCAGTCGCCAGGGTTAGTTAGCAAGAGGCAGCAGTGTACGGCCAGTATTTTCAGATAAAAACAGTTTCGCGATATTAGTATCGGCTCCGGAACTAATTGGTGTCATATCAGTTTTTCCCCCCGAGGAGTAGACTTGGGCGTACCGCTTTTAAAAGTAAAAAATAGTTTTTGTTGTTTGTAATTATTTCTGTATTTCAGTGATGTACGTGACGCTCTTTAGAAGGAGTGAGCAAGTTCAATCAGATTACCAGAATTTCGATATCCAGTACTTGGTATTTAGTAAGAGAAATTATAACAGTTTAAGAACAGTTTGAGACTCGATTTTCGTAAAAAACAAACAAGCCCCAAAACAAACAGAAACCCGAGCCTCGGCCACAACTATATCAGTTGAGCGGTTTAACTCAAATTGCTTTCATTTTTTAAATGATCTTGAGTACTACATTTGACTAATCATTGATCCACTGCTAAGTTCCGAAACAATCGAGTTCTTGAAACTTCAAGGCACTTTAGGCCTATAGTTGGCCTGGATAAGCCGTTACAAAGCCATTCGAGAGCTAGACCTTTCTTGACGGTTTGTCATCGTGAAAAATATCTCCAATAAGTCTTGAAGAAAAAGAATAGGCTCAGAATAGAATAAACGTTTTGTTAACTGAATACTGGTTATGAGAGAATCAGTTTTGAACTTCACTAAACAAAAGTAAGTTTAGAGTTGTCTTTTTTAGCTTAAAATCAGTCTAGAATGTGTTTTGTTTTAGAAGCTTGTGTGTGATCATCAGATCTTTTTATTGAAAATAGAGAGAATGAGCACCATATACGCATGCGTGAAACGGTGAACGGCAAGTCTAGACCACAAAGCATAGTAGTCCTTTTTTTTTCTCCGAAACTTTTTTCGGTCTTTTCGCTGTTGATATCAACTAAATGTAAGTGAATTAAATTAATTTGTTATATCTGAACCAGTGGAGGAACACGAGGTGTGACCAATCAAATGAAAGCCCTTGATGAGTACAATTCTAATGGCGGCTTTACATCTACAACACTTGAACCAGAAACTGAGCATAGCCATAGGCGTGTTTGGACTCAAGGCATGATGTAAAAAAGCTGAAAGGAATCTTGTACATCTTCAATAGCACCCAACTTGTGTCACTATTTTACGTGTTGAAACTTTGCAGTTTCCCCACGAAAACACAAAAGAAGAAAAGCAAAAATTGCTCTTTGATATATCAGTTTCATACCGCTAACTGGACTGATTATCTTATATTGTATCATATTTTTTCTCTATGTATATTGTACTAGATATTGGTATTTGATTTATATTTGCTTTTTCGTTCAGCTGTATATTGCGTTTGCGCTAATCTGGAACCGAGAACATTAAATATGCAATTTGGCAGTGGCCCACACGTTGCACAAAAAATCTGTGCTTCGTTACACATTTTTCATCTATAGGACTATATCTCAATCATGTTTTTACAGGGATAGTTTCTCACCTTGTCTTGCACTTTAAGGCAGTGAGAAGAATAACAGTTGGCAGAGTGCTTTTTCTACCTATCAGTTAACCAGCTCGTGCTAACAGTTTGCGCTTGTAGTTGTAGTTAGGTGAATGTTGGATGTGGCCCGTAAAATGGAGAAATGCCGCACACTGAGCAGCCGACACGACCCTTGTAATTGAACTATTTCCTGATTCGCGTTTGAATGACAGTTTAATCGTTCAAATACGCCTTAAAATAATCAGGTTGCGGCAAGTGATCCGGCCTCAACTTGGTAGAAATCATAGATAACTAGTGTTCCAGTTGACGTGCTTGCAATTGCTGAACTAGTTAATAAACAATCCTATTGACAAAATATCTTTTGCTCCGTCAGTTTTAAGTCTGGATTACACAGAGGCCTTTTCAGTTTGAACCGAGCCGAAGCTTTGTGACGTTCTTTCAGTATAACTGATTGAAGTCAGCTGGTCCCTTTGATGTCTGATTGCGGAAACTCGGACAGAAACAAAGATTTCGACCTTGTCACTCCCTTGTTATCGCAGCTAAAGACACGTCGTTACCTGGTTAGTAAAATATTTTGTGGTTACGGATTGTTTTAACAAACGTTCTAAAAACTACTTTGAAGATATAAACACGTCACTGGCTAACCCAATGAATGAGCAGTTTTCACATCGTCTGGCTTATCAGTAACACAGCCTTGGATAACCCTCCATTCTTGCTCTGCCGATGGTCGATCTAATTTGGACCGACATTTCCTTCCGGTCAGTTTTCTCTGCAAGGCCAAATGGTGTGTGTTTGAGCAGAACCTTCTTGTTAGACAGTGCTGTTCTTATGATAATGCACTCCTTTAAGTTTGTTTGTTTGTTGTTTGTACTAGCACAAATACGGCTCGCACGCATGTAGCTAGCGTGGCATACAAACTAGGTTCGGCACAGAAGCCTTTTAGCGACCTTTTTTTTAGCGAACTCTTTATAAACCAAGGCGGCTAGCTCCGATGTCAATCAAGCCGTCATTCAGCTAGTAAAGTAATTAACTGACAACGATGTGACTTATATTTTGAAATCTTTCAAAAATTGTACTGTAACTTTCCACCAATTAGGAACTTTGAAGCATTAAGGGAAAAATATTTTTGCTTATATATATAATAATACATAGAAATATCTCGAATAAAATTTGCCGAAGAACTTACTGGCAGATCGGTGGCTTGCCAGTACAGTAAAAACAGAGCTTTTGAAGTGAACGACTAAATGTCAACGAATGGAGTGAACAATCTTGTATTGCTACACTGCGTCGTATAAATTCACACCAACATGACTTGATACTACAAAGACGGAAATTTGTTAATCCTAGAGCCCTCGAAGAAAAAATAGTCACACGATGCCTTGGGGGGAGGGGGGGGGGATCATGGGATCCCCCCCTTCTACTTTCGACACAATTCATCCGATCGACATGAAATTTGATAATATAACAGGCTTCATTTGTGTTTTCAATTAAGCGAAACAACGTGGTGTCTAATTGGTTTTCCATAGCAACAATAGTAAATAACGTCACATGCGGCTGCCATCTTAGATTTTTAAATTTTCAGGTTTTGTTCAAATGTTCACTTTTGTACCTCAAATTGACGAGAAAAAAGCATTTAGCAGTTGAAAACCACAAAATATTTAGAATCCATTGTGACGCAGTCAGTATTTATAAAGTTTCCAACGAAAAAATGAGATTTCGCAGTGAACACACTAATTGCGTGACTTTATACGATGACGTCATCACTTGTGACTGCATTTAATTATTGTCAAAAGATGTGTAAAATAAGGAACAGTTACAAGTACCAAAGCTTTTGACAAACCCGTCAAGCAGCAAAATTTTAAAACCAAAATAATCGAGGGGATTGGTCAATTTGATCCCACCCTCCTCCCCTAAGGACTATAAGGGAATCACTTTGCCGAGGTATTGCACAAATGTCACCTCGATCAACGTTGAAAAATAGTGACGGAAATCTTGTTGTAGGTGCACATTCGCTGCTATTCTTTCGGACTGGGATGTGGCAAACCATAACACAGGTCGGCCACTTTATTCGTAAAGTGACATCTTAACATAACAGCCAAATTACCTTATATACTGTAAACATATTGTATAAAGTTATTAATGTTGGCCCTGCAAGGTAAAGTATTGCCCAGCAAAGACTACGGTATGTTTTAATTATTAAACAGTGCAACATGAATAGCCAGGTTAATGTTACTGTTTCGTGTGTGAATTACAGTCCAATTTCTGCTTAAGCCTGAGGCAAAATCTTCTTAGAAACACAACCATCTAACTTTGGGAGATTCTTGCCTGCAATTAATCAGCTAATAAATTCTTTTTTTTATATATTTTACACTTGTAAATTGTAAACTGAAGCTGTAACTCTTTTGAAAATTAAATGTAATAATTAATAGCAATCATTCCCCGAACTCAAGGTAAATATTAGAATTTATTAAATACAGTCCAATAGTAATTCGATTTCAAGCAATTTGATTAGTTCGGTGGTCACCGGTTATCAGCTCATATTCTAGTGATTGACTATATATGGAAAACGCATGGATGTGAGGCTGTCATGTGACATTTGATTCAACTGGAATGGGAGTTATTTTTGAGTCGGCGGCTTCTTCAGACACAATTTATTTTCAAATAAGTATTTACCGGTGAAAAATAGTTTGTTGTTGTATTTAATAAGACAATTATTCTACTCGACCTTCTGAAAATTAGCCGATTATAACAGATTCGCGCTCCTCCCTCATCTGTTTTTTATTAGCTAATATTTAGTGCGGTCTCGTAGCATAATTGTTAAATACTCTGGGCGAATATTTCTCAGGCACTGACACTGAGATGAATAATTCTTTTAGTATTTGCCCAATCAATGATTGGATATGGAGGATTCAATGCTGTAAAATAGTAAAAAGATGTCTCGTATTTGAAAAAAAGAGCGCGCACCGTCACACATGAATGCTATAAAGTAAAACGCGGTGGCTATTTACTTCTTTTTGTCCAATCAGAGCACAAGTGAAGTGCTACTTATTTGTTAAGGTTACCGTTTACCTCGAGGCGCTGTTTTTAGTTTTCCATACGTAACTCCGTTAATACGCATCGAACACCCACAAATCTATATATTAATGGAAAGCTTATGAAACTATCCACATGAGGTAAAAAGATTGATTGAAATTTTTAGTTTGTAAACTAATGCGAGCATCATAACTCAAACTGTTTGTTTCACTTCTAGACGTCAATGCGGCTGTTAGTTCTGTTTCAACCATTTTTAGTTTGTTTATGAAATTCAGCACAATTTTTACTCTAAGTCCCTCCTGGCGAATTTTTATTGTAAGCGTCTTAAATTTTCTGCAGGCATTTGAATAAAGTTCCCCACTTGCTGCATACAAAACTACACTGTTTGAGTCATAATAAAATAATTGGAGCGGAATTTCAAAATTCGCCAAGGCGATTTTCGTTTTCGGCTATTATTTTATCAACTTACCAAATTTGACGGCATGAGATTTAAAATTGAGAGAGCATTGATCTTTTACTTTTTCGTAGTTTAAGCAAAAACATGTCTCGAGAAATTCACTCCTAAAATACGCCGCGCGTCATACAATTTTACCTCCGGTAAAAATTTTTGTTCCTTATATCTCGCAAACTGTTAGACGTATTTTAATTTTTTTTTTGACTAGAAGTTCATTTCATGTATATTTATATTCTGGCAAAATCTCAACTTCGAAGTTTTGATCCGTTCCAACGTAACATGAAGGGTTACCTAAAGCAAGACAGTATATTAAAGTGTATCATTATAACGTGAAAAAAGACTTGGATTTGACTGACGATCCACGTTTAGTCGTAAGAACCGATAGAGGAGTTCAGCGTTTCAGGTTGTATCGTTGTGTTTTAAAATCGTTCAGTATACGAAGCACCGACTCTTTGCAGTTTTGGCTATATTTGATGGCAAAGAAATGGGCATAAACACTACTGCGAAGGCGATCATAGACCAAACTAATTATACGTACACTTTAAATGCAGTGATAAAATTTGTCCGATAAGTGTTCCCGTCTCAAAACATCCCCTAGTTACCATGTCTCTTTACTCTCTTCCTCTCTCCAGTCATCATATTTTGGGAAATACTACCCAAATCTACTTTTTCTTTGTCGAGGCTTTCTAGATGATAACATTAAAAGGTGGTATTAAAATTCTCCTTTTCTGTTCAAATGTTCATTATTTATGCCCAAACACAACTGGAAGGAGAAGAATCCTTCCTATAACCCAAGATAGTGTACAATAACTGTCAACTGGCAGCTGGAATTCGCTTCACTTTCTCACGTTCTTTCTCATGTTCTGTTCTGTTTTGTTCTGCATACGCCATATTCGTAAAAGGAGGACACGCAAAAAAACAATGGGACTAATGCACGAAAACGAGGCTTGTGAGGCATTGTTGCATCGTTTTCCGTCGGTTTTCTATGTCATAAGCCTCGCTTGCATGCACTTGGTCCCATTGCTTTAGGTGTGTCCGCCGTTTATGAATTTGGTGTATGGAACTCAATAACCGCTTTAACATACATAAATGCATCTTTTAAGTTTAAAAACTGTAATGGTAAATAAAAACAGTAATGATAACAACAACAATAACAACAGCATTAATAATAATAATAATAATAATAATAATAACAATTATAATAGTTGTATTAATAATTATAATTAATAATTGTAATAATAGTTGTAACAAAAACACAAAAAACAGTAATGCTCTCAATTATTAGTTCTGGTTTTTAAGTTATTAACATCTTTATCATTGTTATATTTAATGTTTTCTTAGCACCATTTATGTGCCATTCGATGATCAAGAATTTTCGTTTGTATGGTCACGTCCCGCCTGAAGTTGCTCTTTATGCTAACCTTATCACAGGTTATAACACACTAGTTTGAGCTATTGGGCACTTGTGGTTTCGAAAAGGCTTTTAAAAAGTTGGAATTATACCATTTCAACCTGCTTTTTTTAACAAAAATACACCGAAATCCGATAGGTTTACAAACGATTAAAAAGATGTCTGTTGAGGCGTGCAACTGCATTAAAAACAAAACAAGTGCCTCGATCGTGCTGATGATGTGATCTAACTCGCACTTTTCATCAATTACCTACAAGACGCAAATAACATGCAATTAAACCAGCTGATCTTTCGCTTTAAAAACAAAACTTTTGAAGACTATTTTTCAAAAAACAATGCTTTACGTATTTGTTTTTATATTTCTAAAGATATGCTGAAGTTCGTGTTTTTAATTTTACTACTAAAGTTCCACGTTAACATCGATTTTAGTAAACGCCGAACTAAACTCAACAGCTAAGCTCATGATAAGAGGTCAACATTTATCTCCATTAAGATCGACTGATTGAGTTTCGATCCACGCAGTCGTTCTAATAGAGTGGAAATATCGATTATAACAGCATAAGAGCGGCTGAATTTCGGTCGACTGAATTGAGTTTGACGTTTGAATCAACGGTCAAACTCAACTAATTCCGGTCGACAGATTTCTTTCTCGATTTTCAAATTTCAAACGCTCATAGTCATACACTCGCTCCTTTGCAGTTTTACATGTAGCATGACTACAACTTAAGTTTCAGCACTCGTACTAATTGTCATTTTAATCCTTTTTGTAAACCATTAATTGCAAACCGAGTGTTAGTAAAACTAATGTTTTGTTGTTGTTGTGGTCATTGTTCAGAAAAGAAAAAGTCCTGTGATCGAGGTTGTTACAGCGTAAGTTTTTAAATGCTCTTAACGCACATGAGGTTGGATTCTGCCCCACTCATCCATCCAGAGGATTGTCGAAATTCAAAATTTTGTGTCCCCAATGACGACTGTCATCGAAAACTCGTGCAATTTAAATTTGTTTTCAAAGTTTAATAAGAAACGTAAAGTTTGCTCTAAAGTCCATTTTCATATTTAATTTTTGAATTTAAACACAGCAAGGAATCCCGTATGTTTTATGTAATTTTACAAACCTCATGAAACCGGTCTGGATTAAGACCCCAAACTTAGTGTCCAACTCTTATACACTTTACGTATAATGCTCGTTTGGGCATCTGGTAAAGTTTGCAGTATTTTGTATTTTAACCACAAAATCCGTAAACAAACATGGATCTGCTTGACGGACATGACAAAAGAAATGTTAAAACATCCGTTTATGCGGAAACTTGAAACCGAACAAGTTCAGCTGCTTACCACAGATCACAATATTTCGGATATCGCGCTGTTTGTTTCCGCAATTTGCTCTGAAAAACCCTGAAGCCAATCCGAAACTCATTTTTAAAATATCATCCTTGGCCCTAAAAGTGTTGAACATCCGCTAAAGTTAGTTTTCATACAAGACCATAAAACCCGGTGATAATTTTGGCCAAGGCTTCATCCTTAACTTGTTCTTTAACTATTCTTATTTTTAAACAAGAAATACCTTTATAAGATCCTGTGTGTACTTGTTGTTAACTTGCTTTTTAAAATTTGTTCTATAGAACTTTCAATTCTTAACAAATGCTCAAAAACAAACCCAAACATCCCTTCATTCTTATGTGGATATGCTGATATGAAATAAAAACGTAGGTATTTCCCGTCCACTCACTAGAATGACTAGCTGGAAGTACAATTGTACGAGACGAAAATACTGCGTTTGGACAAGACATACTGATGTATATGATAAAGAACACTGCATGTTCATTATCATATACATCAGTATGTCTTCACCATTACAGTGGAACCCTGGTTTAACGATGTGCCAAGGGGGCAGTGAAACTATATCGTTAAACCGGGAATACCGTTATACCGAGGTTCTGCCCCATACGTTTAACTGTAACTGGGTAAAAAATTGTCGACCGTTATACCGGGAGTATCGTTATATCGAAGATCGTTAAACTGGAGCTCCACTATATATATATATATATATATACATATCTTATGAACAAATTAAAAACGCCGCGTTTCTTTTAACTGCTTTACCCCTTTTAGTTTTTTTGTTTATAAATGCAAAACCACCTTAAAAACTAGCCTGCGATGTGGCTAGTTGCCTAGAAAACAAGGCTAACTAATTCTTGTAACAAGAGCAAGTGACTACAACTCAGTCATTTAATATTACTGAATTGCCGGAGAAGTGCAGATGCATCGAACCATGAACCGTGCCGATATATCTTGAATAGTATCGTCGGGAGTTCTTGTAACCACTTGAATACTCTTCAAAACTATACATGCTTTTTGGAGATTGGTAAACTCTGATCTTGAAAACTGTATGTCAGTCAATTCACTAATAATAACGTAACATTTTACAAAAGTTGTTCTCCTTGCCAGCCAGGGGTTTTGTTCAAGATTCAATTGCTTGAGAAAAAAAGAGTGGCTATAGAAGGAAAACCGATTTCATTGACAGAAAATATGTTAAGATTGCTCTTTATGGGATATTTGCTCTACGATGATCAGTGTTAGAGACTCTGTTTGATAAGCGTACATATCTATACGAGCAAAACATATTTGAGTCGTCTTAACGATAGACACAGTGCGGCTAAAATAGAGCAAAAAAACTAGTCGAATAAAAAATAATAAATGTGAGCACGACGGTCGTACGTTTCTTCCAATTGCAAACTTCCCACTGTATGACCTAGAACTTTGCTAAACATTAGTTCTTTATCAAACTAGTTCGAGTCCCAAGAAAGAAAACCGCAAGAGACTGAATATATCGTAGAAAAGTTAAGGACTTGCAAACAATTTTGGCATTTAGCTGCCATGCGCACAATTTCACTTAGGTTGTCACTTATATCCATGCACAACAACTTGCAAAAGCAACTTCGCTATATCATTTTCAGTAATTCATACCTTTTCAGTCTTTGGATCTTGCTTGTGAGGTTTCAATAGAACAGATGAAGGCGTTCGGACGTTGAGATTAAGAGGTGGGATCGAGTTACATTCGCATAGGTATTCGCTGTATGTGGACAATATATCCGCAGAAATTCAGTGTTTTCAAACACTTTCGGGCAAGTCGTCGAAAAGATTGAAAGTTATTCGTTCTGTTTTCAACCTTTTTTCATTCTACTTCGGCGACGTCATTATTCTACAGTGACAATCATCACTTGGCAATGACTTGATAGCTTTTAAAAATTTGTTTTTCTAAGAACTACGTTTTGCCAGTGACATGAATGAAGCCGAGTACAATTATTCAAACTGGTGGTTTTATATGCGGTTTAACACAAGCAGTGGGAGCCAATATTTACCTCATCTTGCACTTCCTATCGCAACAAAGAAATCAACATTTGGACAACATTCCGTACGTCCATGAAGTATAAACTTGAAATCTCAGTATTTTCTACTAAGGGAGACAATAAAAATTGGACCTGAGGCGTCAGATACTCAAACGATGCTAAATAAATGAGTCAAGATCCTCGCACAAAGTTCGTTGATAGAAGCTTTGTGGATAGACAGGAAAATGGTGATTGTTTTTCTACGGTAATAAAGCAACTCAAAATGTTTGACGAGATAGAAGAAAACTGATGAGCAGCACAGGCAGCCCCATTGAAAGCTTGTTTTTGGGTTTTAGGGGTCAGGATATGGGAGTTATAAAAAATACAGTTTTCACTAAATCGTTAAAATTTGTATAAAATACGCAAATAAAACTTGCTCGTTGCATTTGTTCTCTCCTTGAACCAATTCTGTACTTTTTTTGGCTTCAAAATGGAATCTCGTTTAAAAGGCCTGCAAATGACCTAGAAGTTACAGAAATGACACAAGTGGCAATAGATACAATGAGCAAGCCTAATGTTTGTGTAGATTATTTTGTACCAAATTTTTACGTCGTTGTGGAAGTTGCGTTGATTCGATTCCCACAGTGAGCCAAAAACCCTTCAACAACAAACCGTGTTTACAGCTTGGTCTGCATGTGGTCGACAGTGAATACTTGATCTAGTCTCTTCGAGAAACTTCCCCTTTATTTTTCATTTTGAAAAGGTTTAACTGATAGTTGATTTAAATATTGCAGGGGTCTTTCTATATTTCAAACAAACAGACCAGTATTCCAGTAGAATCGAAAAGCTACCGGTTTTGTTAGAAAGAACATCTTAAATTAGCACAAGCAACAATTGTTAAGTTTTTAACACGAAGTAGAGAACGCAAAACGCGTTGCTATCAAAAAAAATCTCACAGACCAAAACTGGTTCAACCTAGACTTCCAAGAGATTTCTAAGAACAACGTGATAGGTTTTTTTATGTAGCAAACATTGTTTTCTTTCTTACGTTAAATTGTTAGTTTCTTTTTCATTTTTTCTATTTGGTTATTAGTATACATATTAAACTCTTTCTTTCAGAAACTTTAATCTACAGTCGATTAGAATTCGCATTTCGTAACAAGCCACATATACAAAATAAAATGTAGCAATAAAAGTAGTTTTTTTTTAAGAAAACGCGTATGTAACGGTTTACTAGATTGTATGGTGGATTTCGCCGTATTACAGGGGTAAAAACTAAACTATTTTTAACCACTTCTATTTGGCGTCAATCACGCGTAAATCCGGCACTCCGCTAGTGCAATACTTGCATAAATACCACACAAATGCTTTAAAAATGCCAACTATTATTTTTCTTAAGCTTTATCTCTATACAAGCCGATAGCAAGCTAAGATCAATACTTTCTTTCCAACAGCACGTATTTGCTGCGAGCTAGCGTAGCAACCGAGTATAGCAACATTAATCTTGACGGCAGGGCAGGTTCGGGCACGAGTTCAGATGTCAGTTTCAAACTCGATTTGTGGACGGGCTGGCAATAGATGTTTTTGTGAAAACGTAATACGTTGGTGTGCGGTAACTGCCCTATCATCATGGGTTATGTAGTTGCTAGCAAGGAATGCAACCAGATTACAAACGACGTATTTGGAACATTGCTAGTCATTGTGATAGTATTTTCCTGTTCATTTCGTACCTCAAGGTTTGGGTGTTTCAGAAGTTGGATGGTCTGCAAGTCCAAGCTCTAAAAACTAAAATAACCCTCTCGAATGATTTCAGCCTTGTTACAAAACCGCGCACCAAAATATTGGTCAGCTATCGCTGGTTGGGTTTCAAGTACTGGAACTAGAATAGTTCTACAGGGCTAACTGTTTACAGTTTCAAGTATATTATTCAATATTATCCAATATTACGAGTGACAAAACTTTGGAAACAAAAGTAAGTACAGGTTACGAAATTCGTAAAAGCTGCTGTGATGGTGTTCAGTAAATTGACGTTACCATTTCGAATTACCATAGCTGGCAACTTTTAGAAAAACAGCTTTTGGACTATGGCTTTTCCAAACAAAAAACTGTAAACATTCCAGTAGTTGAAGTTTAATCAGGAAGTTTAAAAGAAAACTTCCACACTTCATTGCACACAAAGCAAGAGTTACCCGAGGCTAGACTATATTAAGTGCGCAATAACAGTATAGCGGGACTAAGGACCAACGGTGGACAGAGCGGTATTTAGAAATGGCTAGAAAAATTCGACGCGAGAAGTCAGCGCCCACGTGCCAAAATGAAGTTGGAGCTATTATGGCTGGCGCGATTTGGCCCCAAGATCTCGTTTTGGTAGCTCAAGGACAAAAATGCAAAAACACAGATCAGGGAACAATCAGTTCTGGCAGCAAAATTTCGTATCGCACATGCCTTCATCAAGTAACACTTTCAAGTCCTGTTTGCAATGTTAAGATTCCCCGCGGATGTTTGACATATTGTTCTGGTATGTACTAGTAGTTTGCTGTATTTTTACCGGATGGCCGGGAGGCACATCATCAAGAATTCGTAGCTGTTTTTCGGCGTCGCGCTTGGCTAAGCTCACAGTAGTGTACAATGGTCAGCGGTAGGCTGGCACAAAGGAACCAAGAAAGACCTTCTTCTTAAGATTGATCAGAGCACCTCACTGAAATATGTTCACAAAGGACTAAGCAAGTCGTTGGCTACGTAAAAACACTCGTAAATACAGTGGCTTAAGCACAACAAAATCAACTTTGTAAAACGTTAGACTTAAGCCATTTTGCAGGCCACTTTAAGTCACTTATTTTGTATTTTTGAGCGCATCAAAACATGGGAATAATTTGACTGTGTATTTATCTAGGAAGACCAGATGATGTTTTTTTGGAAGAACAACTGGTTTCTCTGCGTTAGCAGAGGTAAATAAGATAAGATAGGATAGGATGAGATGAGACAAGACGAGATGGGATGGGATGGGATAGGATAGGATAGGATAGGATAGGATGAGATGAGATGGGATAGGATGAGATGGGATAGGATAGGACAGGATGAGATGGGATAGGATGGGATGAGATGAGTTGAGATGAGATGAGATGGGGTAGGATAGGATAGGATGAGATGAGATGAGATGGGGTAAGATAGGATAGGATGAGATGAGATAAGGTAGGATAGGATAGGATAAAATCAAGTAAGAAAAGGATAGGTTACGTTATGCAAGGCTAGGTAAAATAGGGTAAGTTAAGGTAGGGTAAGGTAAGGTAAAGTCATGCAAGGTTCGCTATAGCAAGGTAAGGTAAGTTAGGTCAAGGTAAGGTTAGGTAAAGTAAGAAAAAGTTTGGTATAGCAAGGTAAGGTAAGGTAGGGTAAGGTTAAGTAAATTAAGACAATGTTTGGTATAGCAAGGTAAGGTTAGGTAGGGCAAGGTTCGCTATAGCAAGGTAATGTCAGGTAAAGTAAGAAAAAGCTTGCTATAGCAAGGTAAGGTAAGCTAGAGTAAGGTAAGGTTAAGTAACGAAACACAATGCTTGGTATAGCAAGGTAGGGTAAAATTAGGTTAGGTAAAAAAATACGGCAAAAGTAAGGTAAGGTAAAACAAGATATGGTAAGGTTAGGTAAGGTGAAATCTGGTTTAGTTACGTAAAGTAAGGCTAGTTAAAGTAAGATAGGTTAGATTATGTAAAGTAGAGTAAGGCAAAGTAAGGTAAAGTTAAGTAAGGTAAGGTAAGGCAAGGTAAGGATAAATACGGAAAGGTAAAACAGGGTGAGGTAAGATTCCGTAAGGTAAGGTTCAAGGTAAGGTAAGGTTAGGAAAGGTAGAACAAGATGGGGTAGAACAGGCTAGCTTAGCTGTATGTTAAGGTAAGGAAAGGTAAAGCAGTGTTAGTTAGGTAAGATAAGACAAGATAGGGTAAGACAAGATAAGTTAAATAAAAGGTAGGTCACGTACAAGGTTAGTGTGGGTAAGGGCAGGTAAAGTAAGGCAAGGTAAGGTAAGGTAAGATAAGGTACATGTGAGTTCAAGTAAAGTTAGGTTATATAGATAAGGTAGCTAAGCTAAGGTGAGGTAATGGTGAAGTAAAACAAGGCAAGGAAGGATAAAGTTAAGTAGCTCGTAAAGAATAATAGAAAGCTGAACTTGATTAAGCGAAGAGAAAATTGCCAAGCAATCTAAAAACTATAGAAAGATATGATACTTGTCCATAACTTCCGTAGTTTTAAGTGCAACCCCTTTTCCCGGCTATTTATGCGCTTAATCCAAAATGAACTTGTTTCTTGCCTGAGGGTTAAATTGGCGGAGCTGAAAGACAGTTGTTTCATTAATTTCATCTTGTTTTCAATGGTTAAAAATATCGGACCCACAACGTAAACAAGTTGAACTAAGTTGCAGACTCATAGAGCTATTAGCTGTCTCTCCTCTAATAACAACAGACGCAACCAATACTCGACCTTTTTAACAATAAACCATTACAACGAATGGAGACTCTACCTGGTTCCGATCAACCAAAGGAGAACTTGTAGTTGCTTTCTAAGAGTAATGGTTCATTTTTAACAAAAACAAACTCTATTTTTGGTAGAATCATTTCTAGACCCTCGATTAAATCTTCTGTTTCTTTTATGCCCCAATTGATTTCAACAAAATTTTCATTCTTAAAATTCCTTTTATAATGTAAATAAATGACGTCTCTACACAAAATAAGTCCGCAAGGTCAAGGAGCTTTGCATTCATTTAATGAAAAAAAACATGAAAGAACAATGCTTCGCTAAAGTGCTGGAGCATCAAAGAAAATCTTCCAACTTGTTGATCTTGACCTAATTATGGTATACCTCGGTTTATGTTCTTGTATCTATCACAAGTTTAGTTTTCACATGCAGACCAAGAAGGTTCTTTGAACTAGAAATATTTGTAGTCCTAGCTACCGCCAGTGATTCTTATACCAAGACACGGGTTAACCAAACTAGGTTGACTATTCCATTTAACGTATACCGCAATCCAGAAACTTACAATAACAGCTGATCTATCAAATAAGAAAGCAATACATCATGGCAGTAACTACGGTAACTGGCTGAATGAACTATGCATCGCAACTTTCTGAAGCAACTACTGACCTGCTGGTTTGAAGTAGCATACACCGGTCATTTTGGAAATCAATAGTTAACACACTTCCATAAGAGATTCATTCACACATTTATTTATCGGTTCAGAACTAACATAATCAAGATTACCTAAAGGCCAGTTACTTCGAATTTAAAGAAGCACTGTCCAAACCGACTGAAACAAAAAATTAAGGGGACTGGTAAACCTAAAATGAAAAATGGTTTTGTTAAACAATATTAAAAATGGAAGCATCGAATGGTCGTTCCACATGACCCTAGCTGAAACCATCGTAGCGCGTGGTAGCAATCTAAAGTACTTGAAAGATCGCAGAAATAGAAAGTACTAATTATAACAGACCTATCTTGTAAAGCTTACTGGTTGTCATGATTCTCATGGTTTTTCGTGGTAGGAAAAATGGAGGTGATGACCAATTTTCGAATCGATTGGAATTACAATTTTCACGATTGTTTGTAACAGATTTAACCGAGATCTTGCTAATTGCAATCGATCAGATTTAAGGTATGGTGGACTGCCAACGGACTAACGTCTCACAAACTCAGCTATTAAGAAAAGTGGTAGAACTTTGATGTGTTAAAGTATAGTTATGTTTTAAACAAAAAAGGAAACAAAGACTATGCGGTTTTGTTTAGCAAGAGACCACTCACAACCTCAAGCCTCCAAAAACTGACATTCAACACATTCCATAAACTGACATTCAACACATTCCATATTAGTTATAATGCTAGTACTTACGTTCTTTCTCGATGCTTGGTAAAAAAGTTTTTTTTCATCCACTGAACTTCACGTTATTTTATCTTAGTGAGTCAAGATCTATTCCAAGATTCAGCTGTTAATACATAACCAAGTCGTGTGCACAACAGCTAATGATCTCTTTCTATTGTTCCGTGGTTTATTTATTGAAGTTAACGATGACCATGCCAATATCACCCCGTTAATTCAAGTGATTCATCAAAGAAACTACGTTACCAAAAACAGGGCAAACAATCACGCTTATTTCAAATAGCATGATATATTTAATTCCTTTTAAACTGCGCACACAGACTGACGCCGCTAAATCATTGAGCTCGACCATCTCTTTACGGAAACCCGCGAATATGTCTTTCATTGATATCGTGCTTCAAAATTATGGACCAATACATCGTATTCGGCTGCGAGGCCGCAAACTGGTTATTATTAACTCAGTGACTTTCTCTGTGCGGGAACCAAACGATATGAAACAATCAAACGAGGCTCTTGAAAACTAACATCTGTATTGTAAATATTGCTGTGAACCCTTAACTAAATCCGCTGACTGTAACAATGAACTTCAAAAAGTATAACTTATACAAACACTTCTTACGAAACAAACTGCTATGTCAAGGCACAAGATTGTAATAAAATGACGCAACGCAGCATCGTCATCATCCTAAAGACAGATATTGGTTGATCTTTGTTAAGATTACCGGACGAAATTAATCAAAAACAGTAAGCCATTAAAACTAGGTATTTTCACTAAGCACCTAATTTGAGTATACTGTATCACGTAGGTTAAAATGTAAGCCGGCCATGCTTCGACATCATTAAGAGTTTAACCGTTTTTTTCGCATATTTTAACGTAAGTAAATATCACGGCATTAAAAAAACTTGCGTTTTGATCAAAATGTGATGTGTATCCGTGTTTCAAACAATTCCCGAAAATCTACGTTAATCATCATGACTTTCAATTGCGTACTTCTACCGCAAACAAGATAATAACTTTCATAAACCACTACTGACTTTAGCAACGCCGCTTAGCGACAGCTTAATGTATGACAGATTCATGTACGTAGAACAAAATGAACCTTGAAGTTAACGACCGCCCTTGACCTGCTTTTTATGCCGTTATAGCAGCGCCGGGAGCAAATATGACTAGAGCATGTCGGCTTTACATGGTTTGTCGTAAACAACACTCTGAACCCCCTATTGAGCGGGGCAGGTTTTTTGTGGCAGTGTGTTATCGGAATAGTTACAGACTAAGAACTTAAAGTATAATTCAGCAAAGTTAATGTTTTTGCACTTGTAAAAGCTAAGTTAGATCTCTGTTTTAGTTCATCACAATACTTACCGGCTTACAGCTATTTAACGAAAAGTTGTCATAGTCAGTGGTCCAATACTAGAGCCGAAAGGAACTATGGGGTCCAACTCCAAGCAGCACAAACAATCACTACTGTTAGCATATTGACTTTGCAAAATATGGAATACTGGTTCATCGTGTAATGCCACGGCAATACAGTAACAACTTTCGCTGGCGCAATATCACTCATTATGAGTGTATCCAAAGTTCCTTTCGGTTCCCGTATCGACTATTGACTATGATAAACTTTTTAAAATAGCTGTACACCAAATGTGCTTATACAACTATCTACTATAGTAATTTAGAACTAACGAAAGCCTTTATTTAAACACGGCAAAAACGGACGGCAGCTGTGCAACTGATGTGGCCGTGTATACAGTTCAATATAGTGCAATGCAATACAATCCAATCCAATACTTAGATCTTAAAAACTACAATACAATACAATCCTTAACTCTTAAAAACCACTAGGTGAGTTCTCACAATGTGACGTAACTTTTGTGCACATGTGTATACACATAGCGGTGGGATATGAGTTTGAAACGGCCAATAGTTCAACTAAAATATTGAAGTGTACAGGGACCAGTTGCCTTTATCGGAAAATTGTATTTGAATATTTAACATGTCTTGATTTATTGTAAATATTGAACAAAAGTATCTTGTTTTACGTTTTCTTGACTTCATTCACCTTATAAACAACAGCTGCAAAGGATGGCAGATCTTTGTTCAGCAATTGGGGACTTCTGTAAATGACGTTACAGCCCAACTTGGACTAGTTCCTCATTTTGTGTGGTAGTTTTGAAACCGAATGTAAAACCGCCAATTGCGCCACGAAGAAAACTCCTGCAAATCACAAATTTCTTTGCTTTTATATCAGAACATTAACCCTAGAAGGTAATAGGGGGGGGGACAATCTGACCCCCTCCTCCTCGATTTTTTTGTTTAAAATATTTTGTTCTTTGACCGATTTCCAAAAGCCTTGGCACCAGTGTGCTTCTTATGTTTGTAAACACATCTTTTGAACCTAATTAGGTGACGTCATGACTGATGACGTCATCATAAAAATCACGCAAACCGTGTGTTGCCTACAAAATTGGAATTTTTCGCTAAAAATGCGACTATTATCGCCTAAATACTGAAAACTTTACTTTATTTCTTACAATTTTGCATATTCCAATCGCTAAACCATGTTTACTCACCATTTTCAGTGTTCAATTCGAAAATCTGAAATTTCGAAAATCCAAGATGGTGGCCGCAGTGACGTCATCTATTTTGATTTGGTTGCCATGGAAACCAATCAAACACCACGTGGTTTCGGTTGTTTGAAACTACAAAAAAAAATGTTCTTTACTTATACCAAATATTATGTCAATCGGATGAAAGGTGTCAAAAGTCGAGAGTAATTTCGTGTAAGTATTATTACCTTATGCCTTCTAGGGTTAAGTTGATTCCAAATATGAAAAAAATCAATAAGCGATATATA